>JAYKQN010000039.1:425000-732500 GCA_036785175.1 Eupleurogrammus muticus | reverse complement strand
GACAAATTAGAACAGTGCTAGATTTTATAGGCCTAACTCAATTTGAAATGAAATGGGTCAAACACGGCGAAAGCTCTTTGGAGCTGACGCGCACAAATTACCATTGCGGTGGTGTACGCACTGCCCATTAAAATACACAGGGTGAGGAATCGTTGTCCTCTCACGAAAAAGAGCGTCAATCGAACCGTTGTCCAGTCACGAAAATAGAGCCCAACTCGTAACCCGACCACGAAATAATAGATTAATTTTCGTGACCTTAACACGTAAAGCCGTGAGACCGGGTTGCTGTTATCATATGACACAATTAAGTAATTATAACTAATAGTTAATTAGAATTAAAGCATTTCTGTGCATCCACTGGTTCGACTACTTCGGCAAGTGGCTTGAGACACAAGAATAAAGACGTAGAAGCTAATGAAAAGCTAGCGAACGCTAATAAAAAGCTAAATAACTGAGATACCATGTGGCCTCTTGTGGTACGGCAACATAAGGTATAGTAGTGGTAGTATAATAGTATACAAATATACTGCATCTTTGCCTCTGACAAGGCCACTTTAGCAGACGTTTTGACTCTGCCATGCAACCACAGCCTGCTCAAACGTGATTGTTCGATAGAATTCAGAAAACAAACAAAATCTGGAACGGTTTTCCTGTTGTGAAATAACTCACTATACGAGATTATCTCTCAAACATTAAAGCCGATGGTTACGAGAACAGATTCTGTGGACCTGCGTGAGAACTCAAGTGTTTGGTCTGGCCCAGGTGAATCGTGGCAGACGCTCTCATATTTTTTTATTTTTATTTTTACTATTTACTGTCGTTTTATGTCTTTATTTGACAGTAGACGGTTCCCAGACTCAAACAGGGAACATTTTGTTTACTTGATTATTGTCCTAAAACTGCAGCCAGGGATACTTGTGCATTTTCCAGAGTTTCTGTACATGGAAAGACTGAGCTCATTTGAAAAAAAAAAAACAGACACCTGAACAACGCGTTTTTAGGATTGAAACTTACTAAAAGCAATGGACTACTAGTTTAAATGTGAAGTTAAACCCTGACACTTCAATTGCATAAAATACTACTGTAAAATGAAGTAGTTAACATCTGTTGGGTAAAATACCCTCAGGTTTAATGTGTTTAATGTGTTGATGAAATCAAACTTGACTTTATCAGTAGGACAACTACTAATTACTACAAGAATTAATAATTACTACAATTTTACTTCCACTACTCACAGTAGAGCTGCAGCAATTAGTCAATTAATCAATTAGTTGCCAACTATTACATTAATTGAAGAAAATGTCCAGATTCTCTGGTTCCAGCTTCTGTTCTCTGATTATTTCCTGGTTTCTTTATTCTTCTATAATAATATATAATGATGATCTTTGGATTAATCATCTGCCAATTTGCTTGAATTTTTAGTGATAAGTAATAACCAGATAAGTGATATATTAATCATTTCAATATATGATCGACTACTCGTCTATCAGAATAGTTGTCATAGTTCTAGAAAATAGTTCCACAGTGTTTAATGTGCAGGAGATATCGTTGCTTAAAAGTGAAAAACATAAAGGAAGAGTTTATAAATGTGTCAAAGCAGAAAATTTAACTTATACTTATAATAGTATAATAGTTTGATTTGACTTATAATAGTTTGATATTTACAATAGTAAAAAGGTCAAGTTACGCAAATATTACAGAAATTATAATCATTAAAAGCGGAGTTTGATTCATTTCCAATACATTTGTTCTTGCACTCGAACCGTTAAAACACACTGTTAGTTTTAACTCCTTTCTGTTTTTTTGGGTGTTGCCAGACTTTTAAAATCCGCAGCTCGCGGCCAGGTTGACGTAATCTGTTTGTTTTCGGTTTTCACCTTGAAGAGGACGTCACGTCGCTGAAACGGCGGAGACGTCCCTCGCTTCGCCGCCTCGTCTCGTCCCGTCTCCTCGTGAAACGCGAGCCAGGGGCTGGCTTCCCTTTTGCTTCCCCTCCGCCCGCAGATCCCGGGCAGAGCTCCGCGTCCTGACAACGGCGACCAAAGAAGCAATCACAGCCTCCGTTTCTCAGGAGCCACAATTAGATTTTGTAGCTGCTTTTTTTTTTTTTCGCTGCAGTCTCGGTGTTGAGCAATCCGGCCGGCCCAGACTACACCCTGCTATGAGTTCATTAAGGAGCTACCCACACTACACCCATTCATCTCAGTCAGCAGGGTATGCAGGAAACCAGAACCCCATTTCCAGCCAGACTCACACACAAAAACCCCAGCACGGATGGTTTGCATCGTATCACTGACTTTCCCTTCCTACCTATTCAGATATATTCCCTGATCGTGCTTTGTGTTTTTTTTTTATAAGGATTATGTTAAGACAACACTTGTGTGCAGGTATACAGCCGCAGGGTGGGAAAAAAAACAAGAAAACGCTGCAGTGAACATGAGAAGTTTGGCTAAAAAAAGCTGCAGGAGAGATGAGAAAAGGTTAGTGTGTGCACGGGAGGAGCTAGAAGTAGGTCAGCTGGCACAGGACGTTTGTCCTGCAACAAACCGCTGAGATAGTGGAGGCAAAGGTCAGGATCCCTCAAAAATCTGTTAGTTTTCAGTGTGTGTGTTTTATCTAAGCATACGTGAGTGTGTGTGTTGTGTTTTCAAAGCCAGAGGCACCGACACTCCTCACCGTTCATGTTGGGAGGGGGGGGGGGGGTTGTTGCCTCGTTTAGATCCTTCACTTCCCAGAATTCCCACCCGCATCGCTCCCTGCCCGCAGAGCACAAAAGGATGGATGGATCCTCTCCATAAATAACCACCGGAGCGAGGCCAAAACCACCGTGTTTTTCTCTCCGTGCTTTGTTGCAGAGCCACCACCGGCCAAATGTGCTGGATCCATCACACGGCCAGAAAAATCCCTGGCACACGCCGGGATAAGAGGAGGGAGTACGAGCACGGAATTCAGGAAATAGAGAACGCGAGTAACGAGTTATCAATTAGCTGCCAGATATTTTGATAATAAGAAACTAGTCAGAAAATGTCCAAGTTATTCTATTTCACATTTTACTGATAAATGTAAAACAATTTTTTTTTTACTTCCACCTTAACAACTTGAAATAATAATAGCGTTTGCACTGAACCAAATATTTCAGGTGGAACTGAATAAATTACAGCGAGTCAATCTTTTTTAAGAATAAAACATCTTAATTCTCTGGTTCCAGCTTCTGTTCTCTGATTATTTCCTGGTTTCTTTATTCTTCTATAAGAGTCAACTGATTTTAATGAACCTAACCAATAATTGATTCAATAATCAATAGATTAATCCACTATCAGAATAGTTGCAGCTTTACATTAAATCAGATTCCTTCATTCTCTTCATCATCTGCCTCCTTCCTGTTGGAAAAACGTTCTATGAACTCAACTTCTTTGCAGATGACACCCAGCTCTATTCAGTAAACTACAGCTGCAACAATTAGTCAATTAATCAATTAGTTTCCAACTATCATATTAACCATTAACTATTTTATTTACCAGTTATTCTATTTGACTCATTTTTAATGATAAAATGTCCAGATTCTCTGGTTCCAGCTTCTGTTCTCTGATTATTTCCTGGTTTCTTTATTCTTCTAAAATAGTAAACTGATGATCTTTGGGTTGTGGACAAAAAAAGACATTTTAGGTTCAATCTGCAGCTTTGAGGAAACAATGATCAACATTTTACACCATTTAATGAACCAAACAACTAATAGAATAATCGTTCACTATCAAAATAGCCATAGCTTAGAATAGTAGAATAGTTGTACCTCTATTGTTGAGATTTTTTTTTTAATGAAATTACAATTAGAGCTGCAATGAGTAATCAATTACTTAATTAATTAGTTAGTATATAACTATCACGACAATCTCAGATTTTTTGACAATTGATAATTGATTTTAGTCATTTTTTATAAGAAAATTTGTTATAAGAAATATAAGAAAAATCCTAATTCTCCGGTTCCAGCTTCTCAAATCTGATTATTTTCCAGTTTCTTAAGTCGACACATGTGCACAGTGTAAGGTGCATTGTTTAGAATAAATTATTAAAATCATGAATTGTCATCGGAAATAGGACAGTACAGGACTCAAAAACAAAAAAGCTGTTTTATTAGACTTTAATCCTCAGAGGTATTTCATTGATGATGAAAATAAAGCTCATCTTTAAATGACTCACAGAGGCATCGATTTAAAGTCTCATTTCACTCCCACTCGGCTGCAGCTCTGGAGCACCTTGGGATTAGTGGCCTGATTAAAGCTGCGTGTGCTCACACATCCCCGTCACACACACAAACACACACACACACACACACACATACACAAACAATCAGACGGAGCGAGGGGGGGTCAATACGCTCAGTCTGTCACCTTGTCTGCTGGGGGTCTCATCACGCTCCCGACCAGGCTGCAGATCTGTGAGTGTCAACACTTCATCGGGGTTCATCGCTCTCACATCGCGGCCCCGTGCACGTCCCGTCGCTGCGACAGGACGTGCACGGGTTGGAGCTGGGAGAAAACGCTGTAAAACCGACTGGAATCCTGCAGCAAAATCAATTATAACACGAGTTTGCAGAAGCTAATGTGTTCCCGGTTTACATTTCTCAAACGTCACCAAATATTTCTATGAAAAGTCTGATCCTGCAGTGGATTGAGTGATCCAATCTATTGATTATGGAAATGCATAATCGATTAGTTGTTTGGCTCATTAAATGGTGTAAAATATCAATCAATGTTTCCTCTGGTGACTGAAGTAAAACATTAAGGAGATCATGAGTGAAATTCATTTATTAAAATTGCATTAAAAAGTTTTATTGTTGGAGCTCTACCCAACATTGTGTCATTGTAGAATTAATCTATTGATTATTGAAATGATTAGTTAGTCGATTAGTTATTTGGTTCATTAACGGTGTACATGTCGATCAGTGTTTCCTCAAAGCTGAAGATTGAAGCTAAAATGTCTTTTTTTGTCCACAACCCAAAGATCATCAGTTTACTATTATAGAAGAATAAAGGAACCAGGAAATAATCAGAGAACAGAAGCTGGAACCAGAGAATTTGGACATTTTAGAATTAAAAATGACTGAAATCCAATAATCAATTATCTAAATAGCTTGTTATTCATGTGATAGTTGGCAACTAATCAATTAATTGACTCTACCTAGGACCCTGTTAGATTAGATTCCTCTCAGTAGTGTCCAACATTCATCTTCATATACTTTATTTAAACAAAAGCAGCTGTGTTACAATAAAAAAAATACTCCTTTACAAGTAAAAGTCTTGGTTTAACGTTGTTATCGAGGTAGAAGGAAATATTATTAGTAAAAGTAAAAGCACCGCAAGTAAAACTACTTATGATTCCAATGATGATACTACTGATTCATCAATTATCAGAATAAACTCAATTAACAGTCAATTAATCAACTACTTGTTGAGTCTATAGTGACATATAGAGGCTCGTTGTTTAGCGGATGATTGGGGGTAAAACCTGAGATTTTACTCTGTAAACATCACATGTTTGACCTCAGCGTCCTCACATTTAAAGTGCAGAATCGGGATATTTCAGATGTCTCGTTGCCATTAATAAGCTGGGCTGCGCGCGGGGGATCGGTGTGTCGTCTGAATTTTAAAACCTGGTCCTGACACTGAAGCATTATCCCGCAGCAGCCGGTGACAGAATGATGAACAGCTGGCTCTGCAGCAGAATACAGGACCGACCAGAGGCAAATTACTCACAGGGGGGGGGAAGGTGTGTACAATGAATGAACAAGCGAAAAAAAAAAAACAGAGTGAACATTGAACTGGATTTTAAAAGATGGCCTTGGCGCCCGGCTGAGAGTAATTCACAGCGATTGGTTTACGTGCGCGGCACAATCTAGGTCTAATACAGATTTTTATGGCCTTGTTTTTCATAGCATATCGCTGCCAAGCTGAAGGCCAAATAAAGCAAAGCCTTAAGCCGCACAACGAGCTATTCAGGTCGTTGAAATACAACTGCGACAATCAGGCGTAAATGAAACCCTTCATTCGTCGGGTCCGATCTGTGGTCGAAGCGGATAACGATGCTGAAGTAAATCAATCCAACGCGATGTGTGATCAGGCCGAGAACATGATCCCCCAAAAATCTGGAATCATAAGTAGTTTTACTTGCGGTGCTTTTTACTTTTAATAATAATGTTCATGTTCTGCTTCAATAACAATGTTAATCCAAGACTTTTACTTGTAGTGTCCTGTTTTTCTTTTGTTCTAAAAATGTAGATCCAACTCTATATCTACCTTTAAAACAAGTATAAATCATATTAGAGCTGCAACAAGTAATTATTAGACTAATATGATAACTGGTTAACTGATTTGAGCCATTGTTAAGAACCTTCTTCAATCTGATTTATCTACTGGTTTCAAGAGACATATTAGGATAAATCTTCAGCTTTGGTAAATCATGATTAACATTTATACCTGAAAATCAGTAGATAACTGACTATTGAATAGTTAATTGCAGCATTCACTCGACTGGTACCATACATGAAGAATCATATGTCCCCTTTGTTTGCATGTTTATGGTCAATTAGACACCATAAATCTCCCTTTTCTGCCACTTATGAACAAACTATTAAGAAAATAAATCGTATTTTGGTAGTTTTGCATTTTAATTATTTTTACCCCTCGTGTGCACATGTGGTGTAGCTGTCAGCCAATGACATTGCAGGATATCAGATTTCAGCGTTGTGGGGATTTACGTTGAGGTTTGGGTGTTTGTTCAGTGCTTTACAACAAAACTGCTGTGACGGAATTAAAAAAACAATATTTTATTTCTCATTCTTGCCTCCTTTTGGTGCCAGGGAGGCGGGGGAAACTTCGAACATTACGTTAGCAAAACATCAAATGACAAATGCAAACTCTGCCTTTAATTTATCAGCTCGACGAATCAAGTGAACATTATTGGAAACAACGAAAGAAAAACCTTTAACCTTTTTCCACTGAACTGAAACAGTAGATGAGAAACTGCATTATTGAGTTCCTGACTGAAAGGCGGCAAAACCCGGCAGAGAACCGTGATTTCACTTCTGCGAGGTTAACAGTTCAGCAACCACTTCCACTTCATTAAGCTTTTAAATCAGACAGCACACACGCTACGTGAGTCAATCCGTCATTCCGCCGTAGGCGTTCGCAGCTCAGTTTGGGAATTCTTTCGAAAACCACTCTGCATAACTCTCCTTCCAAGAAGTAGGACGTGAAAATAAACAGCCGAGGTATGTCTGTAGTTCCAAAGCAAAAGGGCTGCAGCGTTTGTCAGAAATACCCGGGATTTATGGGAAGAGGAAAAGTAAACAATCCCGAGTTGGAGGGGAGGACCAGGCTCGTTCCAGTTGCGTAACCACATGTTGTCTTTCAGTTTCTGTCTCAGGTACATGGATGGGAGGGAGTCCAGTACTTTCTGTGGCCTGTTTTTGTTCCAATTAGCCTCAGTTAACCCAGAAGTCGGTTCCCTCTGACTCTGTGGTGTCGAGTCATGCACAGAACATTTTTCTCTTTCAGTTGTGTGTTGACTGTTTTCTGCTAACAAACCCGCAATTTTGCTGCATTTTATCAAAGTGGAATTCAGTGACCCAAATTGTTGACAGTGATGATACAAGACGACGATTAACTGTCCAGATTCTCGATTTCCTGAGTATCGGGCGAAGCGATGAGTGATTGATGTGGGAGCGATTTCAGACTCTGCCGGATTTATTTATTTCTTTTCTGAAGGAGCCTGTTCATGGCAGCAGGAATGAGAACATGGTTTCTGGAATCAGATCTTCATCCTTCAGCCTCCATCATAAAAACTCAAAGCTCACAGTATTAGAACTAGGGCTGCAACTAATGACTACTTTGATGGTTAATTGATTAATTAGTTAGTAGTAGTAGTAGTAGTAGTATTTCATAAAATGGTGTAAAATGTCAATCAGTGTTTTCCAGAACTGAAGATTCAACCTAAAAGTAAAGTTATACATGAAAATAATGAAACATAAGATGGAAATTTACTTTAAGATCTAAATGACTTATATTGACTCAGAATAGTTGGAGATTAATTATATAGTTGACAACTAATGAACTAATTATTACTCTAATTAAAACTGTCTGTATATCTAAGCAAGACATGTTAAGTTAAAAGTTAGTTCAAATCAAATGTGATTTTTTTCCTTTGAAATACATACTACTTACTTAAAAATGTTAACATGAAAAAGGCGTGGAAGAAAAGTTTACACGCTGGTTGTCATGAAGGTTCATAACCAGGAAATGCTTCATTCTCAAAGGTCAATGGGCCAAAAGAGTTTGGGAACCACGGTTTTTGAAGCTGCAGCAACTTAAAGTTTAGGGTGCAAATGTGGTACAAAAACAGCCCAGACCCCCACTGTGTGTCAGACTCATATTTTCTCACTCTTATCCCCTTTCCTTGTGTGTTCAGTGCATTCCTCTCCACTGCTGCCGGGCCACAAGGCAGCGTGGGGTCAGAGGGCACGGAGAAGGAGACGCTGGGGACGAGCGGGGGAGTCAGGCAACAAGGGTGGTGCTGGTGGTGGTTTGGGTGGTTGGGGGGGGGTCCCCATAAATCTGCCTGAGCTGCTTCGCGAGAGTTTGAGGGCCGGTGTTTCACAGGGAGCGGCGAGGGGCCACCTCCGGCTCGGCCCGCACAGACGAGCTGTTGTCAGAGGCCTCGACGCCTGCTGCCTCCGTCCGTCCAGGCCGTGGATTCTGCGCTTCAGGCGGCGCTGTCATAGCTCGCAGAGCCCTGTGATCTCCACTCATGTCCGCCCCCCCCCCCTCCTTAAAACCCCGGGGGTCAGATCCGCTTCAACGTGATGCAAACATCACAGACACCTGGCGGAGATGAAAGGTGGCCGAGCTCGTTTTTCACTTGCGCTCTTAACCGTGGAAAAAAAAAAAAAAAGAGGCCTCCTGCTATTAAATGCTGGTCCCCTTGTCGACTTTTGCTGCTTGTGTAATACAGTAGGTGTGTTGCTGCCATGGTGGACGTTGCCATGGCGACCGGGGGGCTCGCCGCCAAAGTCATATGCCAATACAAATCACACCCCCACCCCCCCAACCCAGGCTGCTGATTGTTTGACTACACTGAGATTCAGAGGAGGGACTCAGGCTGTAACGTGCTGGCATGGACGAGTTTTTGGTGCACAAGAAGCTTTTTAAACCTAAATCCCTTCATTTCCAGAAGTGGCAAAAAGTATACACATTCATTACTCATTATTCCATTGATTGATCATACGAAATATTCAGCCAACAAATGAAGTAAACTAATTTAAAACAACATAGTTATTGCCTTTCTTAGAAATAAATATCCTCATTTCTGTTCAGTTAAACCTCCTGCAGTTATTTTGGCCATGGGATATTACATTAATAGTGAAGTTATTACATTAAACCTGCAGATTTGTGTTTTGGTTTTGTGTTCAGATCAGTCGGTCTGACAGTTAATATAGTTGGCATCTGATTGATTAATCATTGCAGCTCTATTTAAAACTATTTGCATCGGCTAATCGAGGTAATTTTCAAACTTTTTTACTTGATGCCGTTTCTTGTTTCTAACATCCAGCTGGTAACACACGTCAGGTTCGAGATGAAATCCGCCAAAATAACACAACACTGGAGATTTAAAGACTAATGAACTGATCCAATCCAGCCAAATGTTGTGAAGAAGTGGATAAACAACCTTTCCCGGCTCATTTTCTGGCTGTTTTCCTCCAAACAGATGGGGAAGCAAGTTGTGTTTGTCATAGGAAACAGGTGCTCGTGCGCTCATAATCACACGCCATACACAGAAAGAATAGCCCCCGTGCCCACTTGTGGCCCAGCAGAATGGGCTCCAGCTGGGCCCGGTGTACATTACACAAACCGGGGTTCTGAGTGCCCTCACACCAGCCGTTCTGCAGAGGATATGACTGTGCACCGGGGACAATGAGAGCTGTTTGGGCTCCCTGTGATTGTAATAAATGAGCTGACACAAATTAGAGCATTCAGAAACAGAGGCGGCTAATTACAGACGATTCCTGCCTCTTTAAAGTGTCCGTGGTGGCGGCAGGGTTCAGACTGAGTGAAGTTACTCACGTTTCCTGGTGTTATTTTTCGATGCGAGTTGAGGTTAAGGAGGAAAAATGCAGGCGAGGTAAAGTTAACGCTAATGTTAGATTCAGATCCTCTGTCCAGTCATCTCTCTGGTCATAGGCATAATTATGCAGCGTTTTTCCTCTAGAATTAATTTCAGGTTGGAAAGTCCATATATATTCACCTCGTTGTCCTTCTGTTTGTACTAAGTGTGTTTCACAAGTGTTTCTGAAGCGAGAGCTAGCTTACCTGTCAGACATCTCATTGTATAGATTTAGTCAAATGTTCTTTGTACTACTCAGTCTGCACATAATGTTTTATTTTGAAAATTGATTTGCCCTACCTTTTTTCCGCATAACTTCCTGTCTGCTCTCATGAAATTTACCTATCTTCACCAGTGCTCCATCGAAAATACATCTGGCAAATATATTTAAAAACTATTAAAGTCTTTAGTTGTACTAAAAGGAATATTATGTGAAAAGACATTTGTATTTTAAAAATTTTACTGAACTCGTGGTGTTTTATTTTGAAAATTGCTTTAACTTACCGATTTCTGTCTGACTTCCTGTGGGTTTTATGTGATAACAGACATTGAAATGTACAATAGCTGTCATAGTTGCAAAACAATTAATAAAATATAGATCAGTGCTGACAAGTTTAATACTTTAAATCCATATATTTACAGAATATACAGAAATTACTGCAGCCTTTGATGTCTGAAATCATGTTGGTGGCTGCTAGAACTGAAGCAGCTGATGAAGGTGATGAATCTGAAGGAGGCGTAGCAGGTTTATTATACAGTATGAAAATTGCCTAAAATGCACATTTTCTGCAAGATGAGGCTTAAGTTCAATCCTCTACACTCACTAACAAATACGTAAACAGTATGTGAGCGAAATCGAGGTGGAAATAAAAGCCAAACCCAAGACTCTCGCCTTGTTTTTTCTATTCTTTTTGTGGTTGCATGTTTTCAGGTGCAGCTCTGGATCTCTGCAGGACGAGCTGAGTGCAGCAGATAATGAAGATGTGATCACTCTGCTGCAGAGACCAATGCCTGGCAGACATCAGCTTGGGTGTTTCCTCGTCACCTCGATTAGAGGCGACGTTTTCACCATCAGCAGCTCTGTCCTCAGCCAGGGTGAGTATTAAAAGAATTAAATAAAATTATCATTTTTTATTTCATGTTTCCTGGAGAAGAAAATATCATGTTTAATGTTATGTCTGTGTTACACAGCTGTAGTAATAGATGTTCACTCTGCTGCTAATGTTTGGTAACACCTAATTTAGTTTTTTACTGCTATGAACTTCTGCTTCATCTTTTTCTCAATCCTCTTCCTGCTGTCATGTGACTACACTTCATACCATGATACGTCCCATTATGATTCTTTATATTTAAGACAAGATTTGTGTCTGGAATTAACAAATTAACAATTAAAAACATGCATTGCTCCAGTTAGGAATACGAATGTAAAAAATGCATCTTTGGACTTCGATGGCCTTTTATTATCAATTCACAGTCACATTAGTTTTTGCTTTGCAGCTTCTGGAGAGCATTTCCTGTCTGTGATGTTGCATAATAATCTTTTGACAGAAAGTACAGCACAATATCCTGTGTAATGCATCTTCACCTTCAAACCTAGATGCAATTTCACCTGAAAACAAACACAAATGTGTATGACAGCAGTTTGTGGTTTGATTTATTTATCTATGGATTTATTTATCAGACAAGAGGAAGTTGGTGGTAGCTGTGTCATTTTAACCAGAAGAAATTTAAATATGCATAACTTCCTTCAAACTCACAGTCTCACTATTTTCAGAAAAAGAACCAACGGGTTTATTTCCCCTATAAACACTACAGCTTCTTGAAACCAAATTGCTGAAGTGAAATGTTTAAAAATAGCTAAAATATATTTAGCCCATCCAGTCACTTGTGAGTTTTTCCTATGTCAAAATTGATGATGATTTCTTATTTTTATTTAAAAAATATTGATATCAATAAAGGGCGACACGGTGGTGCGGTGGGTAGCACTGTTGCCTCACAGCAAGAAGGTCGCAGGTTCAAGACCGCCTTGGGCCTGGGTCTGGGACCTTTCTGTGTGGAGTTTGCATGTTCTCCCCGTGTCTGCGTGGGTTTTCACCGGGTACTCCGGTTTCCTCCCACAATACAAAAAACATGCTCAGGTTAATTGGTAAACTCTAAATTGCCCATAGGTGTGAGTGTGAGAGTGAATGGTGTGTGAATGGTGTGTGTGCCCCACGATTGGCTGGCGACCATCTGGGGTGTATCCCTGCCTCTCGCCTTAACGCGCTGGGATAGGCTCCAGCAGACCCCTGCGACCCCGAAAGGGAATAAGCGGGATAGACAATGGATGGATGGATGGATGGATAAATATATTTTAGAGCAGAATTATAATGAAAACAGACCAACACATATATAATAATAATATAAAGTAATTACTTATGTATTAATTTCAAAAAATATAATTTTTGTAATATACTATACTTATAATTAAATGCAACTTATTCATGCAACTTTATATACTGTATAATCCAAATAACCATACAGAGTATTTTTATACACAATAATAATATTTTAAATACAATATTTACATATTTTTTACTCTAAAATTATAATTCATAATTATATCAGATATACAAAAAAATGAAAATAATTACATAATGAATAAATATGCCATCATGTCTGTAGTAGTAGAGTATATAAATATATATTTTATATTTTTAGCATCATCTTCCATGGACAAATTCCTCAGCGGTTACTAACGCCGTAATAATGACGTCACTCTAGCAGCAGAGGCGCGGGGGGGAGGGGCGACGCCGGAGGAGGAGGAGTCAGTTGAGGAGAGCGAGCGTAGAGGGGGCGTGGCCACCGCCTCCTGTTAGCCAATCAGAAGCCCCCGGACCGCTGGGTCGTGAACGTGTCTGAGGATCCGGGGCAGAGCAGCGCAGCCGCGGCCGCACTCAGCACCGCTTCCCCGCCTGGAGCCTTTCTCCCGTCTATGAAGCCTCTGGATGGCCGGTTAACGCTGAACTCCCGCTCGCAGCAGATGTGCGGCTCTTCGACGCGATAAAGCGGATATTTTCTCACTTTTTTTTTTTTTTGGCGTTTTTCCCGGAGCGAAGATGAAATACAAAGTAAGTGAGCGAAAAAAGTGTGAAACGGTGGAGACGTTGCAGCAGAGCTGAGGAGGAGGAGGAGGAGGAAGGGTTTTACAACTTTTACACGTTTACACCTAAGAAATAACTCACATTCAGATTCCTTCATAGAAGTCTAACGGATTTACATACTATGTTTTAGAGAAGATGCTGCTGTTTGTTGTGTGTTTGGTCCTGTACAGACCAGGCTGAATGGAGCCAACTCTGTGCCCCATTTAAACAGCAAGAAAAGAAAAATCAAGACAGGAATAGAAATGTGTTGTAGCTCATTTTATCATTTGAGCTCAGATTCTCGCTCCAGGCTTCATAAAAAACACCTTATCTTCTCTAATGTCCTCTCTTTACATTTTTAATCATTTTAAAGCAAAAAAAAAACTCATCTGAATTGTGAATATTTGCTGCTTTTATTTCTTTTGCTCTTAAAGCTGCTAGTATCTAGTTATAGACGTCACACAGTGTTTATTGATAACATTTTTTTTTACTTTTTCTGACATTTTCTAGATGTTGATGTGGGCAAAATCTAATATTCACATCACAGCTGCATCACATTGAGTAAGAGTCATTTTTAAAGAAGAAAATGTCCAGATTTGAGAAGCTGAAACCAGAGAATTTGTATTATTTTGTGGTAAACTTATGAACCTTTGTGATTAATCGTTTCACTAATCAACAATCAAAATAACCTTTAGTTGCAGTAGTATTGTAGTAATATGTCAGCTTTAAGCTTTTTTACTCCCTTTTAGCAAAATATGTGAAACATTCCTTATTCTCTGCAAATACAAAAACACAGAATGCTTTCAGTTTTTGAAAACTTAACATTTTACATGATTTTATGAAGCAAACTGCTAATCGATTAATAATTTTTAACCAGTCAATTATCAAAATATTAGTTAGTTTACTTTTAGTTTATCATGTATTGCTGCAATAAATGGTAATTTTCATCAGCAATTTTCTATAAAATGTCAGAAAATAGTGAAAATGCATGTTGAAATGTCCAAGGTGTTTTGTTTCATCAGATGTTGAATTTACTGTCATAAATGACAAAAGCGTGAAATCTTTACATTTCAGAGGCAGTGATGGAAGCAGTATTTAGGTTTTACAGCCGTTCCAACCCTCCTCTCATGTGTGTGTGTGTGTATGCATAGTGTCATATGTCCCATTATAAATGAATCCGTCCCAGTAAAAGCTGCTGGTGTCCTGTTCGTGGCCTCTGGGAAAATCTCAGCCTGCGCCGTGGCTCTCGCACCAATCAGGCTCTTTGTGTTGTCTGTCACTGCCGGTCGCCGTGGCGACGGCCCGCGGCGACGTCGCCGCCTCGGATGCGATCCCAACTCCAGATTCCGGATTCTCCGGGTCCTCCAACCTCCGTGTAATTCCAGCTTTTTTGTGAATGGTTTCCAGCTCCCCTGCAGCCCCCCCCCCGCCTCGCTCCATTCATCGTTAGCCTCTCGCCATATTAGGGAAGCAGAGGCTTCTGCTCGGTCATGCAAAGCTGTGCAAAAATATTTGGATGATTCAAGGGTTCTTGAGGCCAGTGCCTCCAGTTTTTTTTCCTTCCTTTCCCGACTGTTTCCTGAAGTGTGAAGCTGCTGTTTGGGGAGTTTGGCCCAGATTGGAGACTCTAGACGGTTCAAGGGCAACGCGCGTGTGTGTGTGTGTGTGTGTGTGTGTGTGTGTGTGTGTGTTTACCTCAGCGTCTCCTGGTGTTTACTCTGGTTTGGCTGTGATTGGTGGGCGTGAGCTGTGTGTGTGTATGCGTCATGGTCCTCACTGACTCATTGTCCTGTAAAGTGTACAGAACAAGAACAGAGGAGGCTGATGATGATGATGATGATGATGATGATGGTCTGGGCTCTAGGCCAGAGACAGAAGTCAGGAAACACTTGTTACCAAGTAGGGCTGAAACTAAATGATAGTTGATCATTTAAGTTCATAGAATGGTGTAAAATGTTGAACAGTGTTTTTCAAATTAAAAAATGACTTGAATCAATTAATCAATTATCAAAATAGTTGGTGATCGATGTAATAGTTGAAAACTAATTAATAAATCACTGCAGCTCTTTAGATTTTATAATAAAGGTGTCTACATAGTCTGGTTGGTTAGTTGGTTGGTTGGTTTATGGTTGGTTGGTTTATAGTTGGTTGGTTGATTGGTTGGTTTATAGTTGGTTGGTTTATAGTTAGTTGGTTGGTTGGTTTATAGTTGGTTGGTTGGTTGGTTGGTTTATAGTTGGTTGGTTGGTTTATAGTTGGTTGGTTGGTTGGTTGGTTTATAGTTGGTTGGTTGGTTTATAGTTGGTTGGTTTATAGTTAGTTGGTTGGTTGGTTTATAGTTAGTTGGTTGGTTGGTTTATAGTTGGTTGGTTGATTGGTTGGTTTATAGTTAGTTGGTTAGTTGGTTTATAGTTGGTTGGTTGGTTGGTTGGTTGGTTGGTTTATAGTTGGTTGGTTGGTTGGTTGGTTTATAGTTGGTTGGTTGGTTTATAGTTGGTTGATTGGTTGGTTTATAGTTGGTTGGTTGGTTGGTTGGTTTATAGTTGGTTGGTTGGTTGGTGGGTTATAGTTGGTTGGTTGGTTTATAGTTGGTTGGTCTTAATAAGAGAAGAGACTCTAGAACCAAACAATTTGGACATTTTCTTCTTAAAAATGATTTGAACTGCTTTACCCAACATTCTTTATGTAAACATTTTTTTATTAGGGCTGCAACTAATGACTATTGTAATAATCGACAAACCTATCTATTATTGAAATGATTAATTGATTTACTATTATAGAAGAATAAAGAAACCAGAAAATAATCAGAGAACAGAAGCTGGAACCAGAGAATTTGGACATTTACCTCTTAAAAAATGACCCAAATAACTTATCTGAAACAGTTGTTGAGTAATGTGATAGTCGGTCACTAATCAGTGAAGTGACTAATGGCTGCAGCTTTATTTCCACGTCTCCTTGGTCTCTGTTTATTCCCAGGCTCTTATCTGTATGTGAGTGGATAAATCAGAACAGCACGTAACCTGCTGCGTCTCCACTCTTTCTGTTTGCCTGGTCCTCCTCCTTCGGGTGCGTTCAGATACTGATATTGAGTTTAGGAACTATGCAGCCCGCAGGATAAACACCATGTGAATTATGCAACAGTGCTGCCCCAGCAGACAGCGGGCTGAGAGCGAGGCCTCGCCGCCTCAGGCGACGCGTCCCGTGTCGGCGTGGCCGGATTCCGTCCAGGTCAGACGTCTGTTTTTAAACCTGTGGGGTAGCCACCGTGTCGTCTCTCTATGATCCCCGTGTTTGCTGTGGGTGAATTATTTACAGCTACAGTCGCCGGGCAGCGGCTTCACGGGCTGGACCGGTCAAAAGTTGGGTTTACTGTCCCATGATTCATTAATCACACACCATGATGCATTTCCTTAAGTTAATGACACCTCTAAAATAGTGTTTCCAAAGGGCAACAGATCTTTTATTTTCATTTTTCTAAAAAGCTGAGAAATAAAATCTGTGTATACAGTTAGGTGGGAAAAGGGGGCTTTTATTTTGAAAAAATACACAATTTACACATAATCATTTGACAGGTGAG
Organism: Eupleurogrammus muticus; assembly: GCA_036785175.1. NCBI lineage: Eukaryota > Metazoa > Chordata > Actinopteri > Scombriformes > Trichiuridae > Eupleurogrammus > Eupleurogrammus muticus. The sequence goes on along the minus strand of JAYKQN010000039.1, from coordinate 715,646 downwards.
CATCATTGTCTTGACTTTTATTCAGAATTTGGGAACATTTGCTAAAATAGATTTGTTTCCATATGGCAACTATATGAGTGCATAAAACCTAATGGAGTCACATTGACTGTGTTATTCAGCCAATTTAAGTAAGCCATGCCACCATTTTTTTTAACCATGTAAAAAAGTAAAATTTTATGCAACAGGTTAAGCTGATAAAGTGTGTAATGCATTACCTAACATTTTCCTGAATGCATTTCAGCAGCTCAGATTTTTTAACAAATCCAGATTATTTTTACAATGTCTGAACATTGAATTTTTTACAATATGCAATAGCCTATAAAATGTCAGAAAATGGAGGAAAAATGCACATAAAAATGTCTCCAGATCTTTAGTTTTATTAGACCAAACCTACAGTTGTTTAATTTACTTCTTATATGACAATGAAAAGCATTTAATCCTTAAATTTAACTTTGACGAACACGTTATTTACTTTTATACTATGATGCATTTCCTGAGTTATTTAAAGATGGAGGCTTACCTAACATTTTCCTGAACACGTTTCAGCAGCTCTGTAGCCAGGCGCCGCCCTTCACAATAAAAGACGCTTTCCAGCAGGTGTTCAGGTGGAGTTTCCTCCTCCATAGGTCAACTCACCCCAACACACCATCCCCACACAAAGGAGCAAACACGGTACCTGAGGCCGAGGCTTTTAAAAAAGGTTCTGGTGCAAAAAATAAGTTAAAAAAAATCCCTCTTACGCAGAGACTTCCACAACCTTTTAACTCATTCTTTCAGAGCTGATGTAACTGGTTCAGAAATAGCTCCACAACCACAGTGGAGAGTGATTAGGTGACCTGGCCAACAAGCGTGTGTGTGTGTGTGTGTGTGTGTGTGTGTGTGTGTGTGTGTGCATGTTTTCCTTTTTTTTATGGGTTCAGGTTCCAGGCTCTGGTCCAAACAGCCAGGGAGCTGGAGGAGAGCGACGCAGACATTGTTCTGGGAGGGAGGGAGGACCCGGCTGAAAGGGCTGCAGAAAATGAAAGGGAGAGGAAGTGGTGGGGGGAAAAGAGAGGGCAAACAAGAGCTGGGCTGGGGGGGGGTCGAGGAGCGCCCCCGTGAGAACGAGAGCATTCCAGGCACCGTCCTGCATGGGAAGGTTGAGCAGAAGATGCACATGATTGTTTCAAGGTGCCTCTCCACGTTCTTAATGAGCCTGGTGGGAATAACAGCGAGTTTTTACTCATTGTAGCATTAAAACAACATTTACGGAAAATACATGCAATGATAAATCAAATAGTTGCAAACTATTATATTTATCGTTAGCAATTTGATGATTAGTTTGAGTAATTTTTGGGAAAGAAATTTCTTTAGAAAATGACTCTAATTGATTAATCATTGCAGCTCTAGTTGGTTGGTTCAGACCGAAATATCCTAACTATTGGATAGACTTTCATGCAGTACAGATTAATGACATTTAGTTTTGATCTCCTTAGGGTTGCTTTTAGTCACCAACGATTAGTCAATTGGTCGATTAATTGCCAGATATCACATTAAGTATCTTGATTTGAGTCATTTTTAATTCTAAATGTCCAGATTCTCTGGTTCCAGCTTCTGTTCTCTGATTATTTCCTGGTTTCTTTATTCTTCTATAATAGTAAACTGATGATCTTTGGGTTGTGGACAAAAAAAGACATTTTAGCTTCAATCTTCACCTTTGGAGAAACACTGATCCACATTTAACACCATTTTTAAGAAGGAAAAACCTCCACATTCTCCTGATCCAGCCTCGTCTCTTTACTCCAAGTTTGCTCCTGTGCAGGATTTTCATTGAGCGTGAAGAGCTTCTCCCCCGGCGACAATGAATAGCAGCTGCCCCCCCACGGCGTCCTCGCACCGCGAGCCAGACATTAACATCTGAAAACCGGTCAGTGGGGAGACAGACTGCATTGTGTTCTCGTTTCAACCCCCCCCCCACTAAAAACAACGAGAACGAACCACAGAGCAGACTGCAGCGTCAGCAGCGACGCAGATAATCATTTCCACGTTTGACCTTTTTAAGCGGAAACAATCCTGGCCTCCTCTTCCCTCTCCTGAGGAATGCTGGGTATTCACCGGCTCCGTCCTCACGACAGCTGGAGAGAAGCGTTAAAACACAGAAGACAACCTGTTCCTGCAGGTACAGCCTGACCCCGGGGCTTTATGTGTGTTTACCGTCAAATACAATCACTTATCATCACTTAGAATAGAGGGAAGTACCGTATTTACAGGACTATAAGTAGCACATTAAAGTCTTCTATTTTCTTCAAAATGTGTGGTGCGCCCTATGTCTGTATGTAGGGGAAGTGTGGGCATGGATTGTAGATAAAATAACGGGGATGTGCGTTATGCAGAACATCGTTGTTTTAACAACCTGAAAATGGTAAAGAGACACGCTGATAAAGCACAGTTTAAACTGAAGGAAATCAGCTACACAGCTGAGTTTAAGACATAAGACAGGTGGTACGAGTTGGAGGAAAGACTGGATCAGTGGATCACAGAGCAGAGACTGGATCAGTGGATCACAGAGCAGAGACTGGATCAGTGGATCACAGAGCAAAGACTGGATCAGTGGATCACAGAGCAGAGACTGGATCAGTGGATCACAGAGCAAAGACTGGATCAGTGGATCACAGAGCACAGACTGGATCAGTGGATCACAGAGCAGAGACTGGATCAGTGGATCACAGAGCAGAGACTGGATCAGTGGATCACAGAGCAAAGACTGGATCAGTGGATCACAGAGCACAGACTGGATCAGTGGATCACAGAGCAGAGACTGGATCAGTGGATCACAGAGCAGAGACTGGATCAGTGGATCACAGAGCAGAGACCGGATCAGTGGATCACAGAGCAAAGACCGGATCAGTGGATCACAGAGCACAGACCGGATCAGTGGATCACAGAGCAGAGACTGGATCAGTGGATCACAGACTGGATCAGTGGATCACAGAGCAGAGACTGGATCAGTGGATCACAGACTGGATCAGTGGATCACAGAGCAGAGACTGGATCAGTGGATCACAGAGCAAAGACTGGATCAGTGGATCACAGAGCAAAGACTGGATCAGTGGATCACAGAGCAAAGACCGGATCAGTGGATCACAGAGCAAAGACTGGATCAGTGGATCACAGAGCAGAGACTGGATCAGTGGATCACAGAGCAAAGACTGGATCAGTGGATCACAGAGCAAAGACTGGATCAGTGGATCACAGAGCAGAGAATGGATCAGTGGATCACAGAGCAGAGACTCGATAAGTGGATCACAGAGCAAAGAACGAGTGGGAGAAGCGTTCCTATGGTCACCATTCGACTAAAAGCAGTAAAGCAGCAGAAGAAATGAAAACTGAACAAAATCAGAACCAAACCACATTTGGAGTTTGAAGCTGATTTCTACAGACGCTCAAACAGGACAAAGAACGACATGAAGAACAACGCTCTTTACAGACACATCATCGACGTCCGGACACATGAATCAAAGCCGACCAGTCTGAGGTGATTAGATTTGAGGAGCTGATCAGATTTACTCAGACGGATGGTGTGGACGCATCTGTTACAGGTGGAGGTGGAAGCTGGAATCACGTTAGTGTGATTGGTGTGATGCTCAGTGTGTAAAAGCAGGAAGAGTTTCTGAGCAAATACCACAAATATCTGAAGGTTATTGGCAGGATATTTTGGAATTTGGAGACTTTTACTTCCATTAAACACCAGTGAAGCTGCAGGAAAAAAATAAATGTTAGATAAACCAATTAAAGAACATTTATTCTTCACTATTTTCACTAGTTGAGTTCATTTTAAACAAACATTTCATATGATATAACAATGAATTGATTGTTTGAGAACAGAATCTGTGACGTACATTTGTTTTTTTGGAAGATTTTCTGACATTTATAGATGAGAATTAACACATCATCAATTCGCTGTAAAAACTGAAATCCTAACAGATAAAACTGGCTTTTTCTCTGGTAGAATCAGTCCAATAGATTAGAGATAGTAGAATTATCTTGTTGCACTTGCTGATAATTTATCTTATTTCAAGTTGTCTCCTGATTTGGCTCAGTTTGTTCTTGGTTTAACTCTACTGAACATTGGACTAATTGTACCAAAATCCTCACATTTTCACCTGTTCAGGTTCCAGGTTTCAGTGTCTCATCTCAACAGAAACGTGGATTCTCCTCCCCCGTCTCTTTTATCTCAGATATAATCCTCTCCGTTGTCCCTTTTTTTGTGTCTGGCGACATCTTCTCGTGGCGTGAAATCGAGCAGACGTGGGGGGTGAATCTGCATCTTATCGCGTATTCCTGTATGTAAAACCAGCCGACGTGGCCCCGCGCTGATACCACAGAACCGAGCCGGGGTTTGTGTCTCTGGGGGCTTCGTGCAGCCTCGTTTTTTGGCATCTGCGCCGATTTCTGTTGGAAATAATCCACCGCTCTGCTCAGCCAGAAACCCCCAGCGCTGCCGGGCTGGAGGAGCATGAATATCAACTGTGTGTGTGTGTGTGTGTGTGTGTGTGTGTGTGTGTGTGTGTGTGTGTTTATTTTGTGTCCGATGCGTCTGCTGGTGCTGTAAAGTCGCCCTTTGAGGTCAAAGGTCAGTGTCGGCCTGCGGGGGGATTCACAGATACTTAAGCAGCTGAATTCTTGCTGCTCTAACGGGCTGATGCCAACACTAAAAACCTGGAACCAGACAGTTTAACTCTCTCACTCATTCTTTGTTTGACATTTCATATCAAAAAATGCACAAAATGCAGATTTTGGACTTTTAAATGACAAAAAAGGACATAAACAGAGAGTGTACGTTTTGAGAGACCTGATAAATGCTTCTTTAAAGTGCATTTTTATTTTCAGAAAGTCCTAGAATGACTCTGCAGAAGCTCCCTGTTCACACCGTTTAATACTCCCGTTCCCAGATCTGTCCCCAGTGTGGCTTCACGTATAATTATAGATGAGATGTGAGAACGATAAGATGGTTTTAGGTTCTGCAGGAAGAGCTTCAGGCGAAGGAGTGACGAACGAAAGAGGGAAAAAAATAAAATAAAACCGTGGGTGATGAAGGAGAACAGATGTCGTGACGAAGACGTTGCTCAAATTCCTGTGATGTAATCAGAAGCTGCAGGATATTTCATCACAAGTGGAGACACAAGAAACACTCATTTTACTGCTTTTGCTGAAAGAGCTACCGGGGTAAAAGGGGTTGAAGTGGAAAGGAACAAAGGAGCAATGAACCGAAAAATAGAAAATATAATAAATAAATGGTTCCTTCCACTGTGATTAGTGGATTTGCAGTTTGTGTCAAGTTCAACTTTGGGAAAATGACGCGTAAAAAAACAAATTCTAATGAAACAGGAACAAAAAACCACAGTAATTTATTACTTTATTGTCCATTTACTTTTATTGAAATACTGATGGCTGATGGCTAACAGTTAGCATGTTAGCTTAGTAAACACAATTCAACAAATTAAGGTTCCAGTTGGTTGGTTGTTAGTTAGTTAATTGGTTGGTTGGTTGGTTGTTGGTTGTTGGTTGGTTGGTTGTTAGTTAGTTAATTGGTTGTTGGTTGGTTGGTTGGGTGGTTCACCACTTTGGTTCAAACAGAAATAACTTTCAGTTTTTTACAGGCATAGGAAACATCAGCTTTAAGAAGCCAGAACCAGAGATTTTAGATATTTTTATGGATTAATTGATTATCAAAATAGTAGCAACTACTCCATTAGTCAAACAAGCGTAGCACTAGTGTAGCTAGCGTTAGCAGCTAGCTCCCCAGCTACACTGAATTGCCTTGATGTGACATAACCAACTTGAAATGTTGCAGCCAGACAAGAGAAATACGAGTGTGTTGAGGTTCAGTTCTCAACTCTAAAAGACTACGATTCCTTCAGTTGTATTTTCATGAATTCGCCGTGTTTACGACACGGTTTTAGAACATTTCACTGACTAAGCAAACAGCCCAGCGTGGACGTGCAGCTGTGGTTTTGTCACAGCTTGTGGTGCGGTCGGATGAAGCGTAGCGAACATCACTTCCTGTCGAAGTGTTCGCAGTGCGAGAGGTTTCTGGGCGGGAGGTTTCCTCGCAAAGCTGCAGCTCGTGAATCACAACGGAGGCGAGGAAGGTGGTGGGTGTTGTGTTTACACTGGGGACACAATGGGCTTTTATGAAGCCGCTGGCAGGAAGAACGGGCCTGTTTCTGCATGTACCAGCTTGGAGGAGCTGGAGACTAAACCGAATAACAGTCAACCAACCAGAGCTGCAACGATTAATCGATTAGTCGCCAACTATTTTGACGATCGATCGATTTTGAGTCTCTGTTGAGAGGAAAATGTCTGAATTCTCTGGTTCCAGCTTCTGTTCTCTGGTTATTTCCTGGTTTTGAGCAACAGTAATCGACATTTTACATAGAAGGATTATTTTTTTCAATAATTAACTATCAAATCAGTCATTAGCTGCATCCCTCTGCTGTGATTTCTGCTCTCCAGACATGTTCATGAGGTCCAGTAACAAATCAACAGCAGATGATCACAAGTTATTGATTGATTTTCACCAGATCCCATGTCGTTGGTATCAGTCAATCGTGTGAAACGGGGAGTGAACGTCTGCTTTTCGCCTTGTTTTTTTCCACAGGATTTTTTTTCAGAACTAGCGGAGGTGAGGTTCCAGCGAGCCTAGCGTGTAATTACGTTAATACGGGCCGCTGGCAGCGCCGTGACCGCGCTGTAATCTGCGTGGTCGGCCCCGCCGCTAACCGTCCAAATGAAGAAATTACCATGTACCCGGAGCCCCGGACCGCTTCCCATGAGCCCTTTCTCCTACCCGGGCCCGGCAGCACGGCCCATTTAGCTGAACTGGCTCTCACCCGCAGCACAGGAACGGCCCGTAAAGAGTCATCGGGTCCTCATTACCGTCATTACTATAATTATTTTCTATATTTAACCGCGCTGAATGAGGCCAAATGAGTGTGCTGCTTTTCACCCGTTCTACGAACCCCCCCCGGGAGGCTGTAATGGTACGGCCCGGCCTCCACACGCTGGCTGTTTCTCACCATTGGACCGTACCATTTCTGTTCCCTTTTTTGTTTTTTTGGGAGCAGGTCGTGTTTGTTTGGGTTGAAAACATCCCCGTCAGGCCGCTGGCGTTGCCGTGGAGACGCGGCTTTTTTTTTTTTTTTGCTATGCGGTGCGGTTTTTCTTCTTCTCTGGCCCGAGGGGGGAATTCAAGTATTTTGCGAGCTTGTTTAGCCAAAGCCACCTTCATTATTATTAGATGGATGTGGACCCGGCAGAACCCGGGCCAAAACCACCCAGAGAGTCCGACTGAGGTGGGGCCCGAGTTACGTAAGGACGCTTTTTTATTTCTGGAACGGTCAGCCTCGCCTCACACAAATGAGAGGACGTCTGTACTGACGCTGGTGGAAAAAGGCTGTACGTGTGTGTGTGTGTGTGTGTGTGTGTGTGTGTGTGTGTGTGTGTGTGTGTGTGTGTGCACGGGGCTCCTCCAGGTGCGAATCTGAAAAGCTCAGCTTTGCACGATTTCTTGGTTTTTAACAACAAAAACAGACGATTCTGAGGCCAGATGTTACAGAGACATGTAGAGGCCTTCAGGACCAGGAACATCTGGAGAGCTGCAGCAATTGATCGATTAGTCGCCAATTATCACATTAATCATTATTATAATTGACACATTATTCTTCTATAACAGTAAACTGATGATCTTTGGGTTGTGGACAAAAAAAGACATTTTAGCTTCAATCTTCAGCTTTGGATCAACATTTAAAACCATTATCATAAACCAACCATTGATGGTTTTAATAAAAAAGTGTCTCTATGTCAAATCCTTTCCCATAATTTGTCAAAGTAGATCCAAGGTTTTTAGTATTTTCAGTGTGTACAAACCTTCAGGTTGGTTTTAACAGACTTCCCACAAAATTACAAATGTCTTTATTTAACTTTTATCTTATTTCTTTTAAAATTCATCCAGTTGAATCCATCTGTTTGTTTCGCGTTGACTCATGCGAAGCACGAGCATAAATTGTTCTATAAAAGTTTCACAAACGCATATTTTCTCCTGCGAGGTTTCCCAAATGTGATATATAGCAGCAGAAAATATGCAATATTGATTTGGCACATTGAAATAACAGCTGTATCCAGTAAATTTTGGTTTTTGGGGTTAGTTTAACTCTGACAATGTGGCTCCAGAAACTGAAGACAAACATTTGAGTTTCTTTTTCGCAAATGATGTTCGAGTGAAAACAGAAACCAACAGACGGGTTTCATTTGATCGTCCTGATCAACCAGCGAAAGCAACACTTCGAAACCACTAAAACACGGAAGCTACGGAAGTGAAATGCAGCTCGAATAAATGATTCAGTTACTAAGATAGGAGGATTAGATTACTGTCAAATTTGACAATAAACTGATTAATCAACTTGTCATTGCAGCTCTAATTGTGTTACTATAAAAGAACAGACAGACACAGGGCTGCAGCTACCAACTATTTTAATACCAGATAAGTCTATCAGTTTTAGGAAAGATGAATCAATTAGTTGTTTGGTTCATAAAATGTTGATCAGTGTTTGTCAAAGAAGAAGATTGAACCTAAAATGTCTTTATTTGTCCACAACCCAAAGATCATCAGTTTACTATCATAGAAGAATAAAGAAACCAGGAAATAATCAGAGAACAGAAGCTGAACCAGAGAATCTGGACATTTTATTGGTAAAAAATTACTCTAATCAATTATTCGATTATCAAAATAGTTGGAGATTGATGTGGTAGTTGGTAATTAATTCTACATGGTCTCTGGTTGATTGGTTGGTCCATGGTTGGTTTATAGTTGGTTGGTTGATCCATCACTTTGGTTCAGACAGAATTATCTAATTAATTGAATGCAGACACCATAAAATAATCAGATTTGAGAAGCTGGAACCAGAGTTTTTAGATGTTCTATTCTTTAAAAAAAATGACTCAAATCCATCATTAAAATAGTTGGTGATTAATGTATTAATCAACTAATCTTTGCAGCTAATGTGACTCGCTGTAATTTATTCAGTTCAACCTGAGACATTTGGTTCAGTGCACATTTTTTCCTAAGATTATTTTAAAGCTGTTGAGATAGAAGGAAAAAAAAAACATTGAACAAACAGATTTATTCTATAATCTAAGTATAAAAAAGTTGAAATTTAGCAATAAGAGTTTTAAAAAGTGACGTTCAGGATCTGGTTCGTCTGTTTCTGTCTGACAAACTGTGATATCTGGTGATGATTCGAGGCGTCAGATCAACACCAGGAAGCAGCAGAACGCCTCGCTGACTTCTAACCGATGACTTCCTGGAAGCTGCTCTGTGGCTTCAGCACCTCCTCCTCCTCCTCCTCCTCCTCTTCCTCCTCCTCCTCCTCCTCCTCCTCTTCCTCCTCCTCCTCCTCCTCCTCTTCCTCCTCCTCCTCCTCCCCCCTCCCCTCCCCGCCCGCTGACAAATGGCGAACACACGTGTTTACAGCAGGATCAGTGGCGGCTGATGGAGTCACCGTGTTGTGACTAACCGGTGTTTAGGCCACAGATCTGACGCCCGCTCTAATAGTCGGTTTCACCTGCTGCGATGGCGGCGAGGCACAAACAGCAGCTGAGGCTTCCTCCGATCCGTCGCCTCATTCATCGTTCGTTTCGTTCACTCTGATTCTGCTGCTTGGGATTAGCAGCGGGATTATAATCGGATTATCGCGACGCGTCGTCGTGTCTCTGGTTCGTCCACTATCTCACGTCCAGGGCGTTTTCTGCATGGATGGTGACGTTTGTCTGTAATCATAATTTAAGCTCTGACGTCGGTGCCATAGTCACTGAAGACGATAATAAACCCTTGTGTTTTAGTGACATCACTTCTACATCAGTCACTGTTCTGAGTTTCCACAGAAATCACCAATGATTAGAATAATAATCGATCACCTTTTAATACAATCCAGGATGTAGGTAAAGAATCATTACATTTATATTCACTGTTTAAACGTTAAATGGGATTTACAGCCACCTAATTACATTATTAGATATTTAATAAATTGAGAAGAAAATGTCCACATGCTCAAAATTCATTTGCATGGGGTCAAACATATTCAGGTTTATCTGAATAAATGATTTACATTCATCAACATTAGAGCTGCAAAGATTCCAGCTTCTTATTTCCGTGTTTCTTTGTTCTTCTATAATAAACTGATGATGTTTGCAATGATGATCATCTGTGAGGTTTCAGCAGCTTCTCTCTCTCTGTTTTTTAGATTATTTTAATGTGTTTTTAGTTTCTCTGCCTTCGAGGCGTAAAACCAGGCCGAGTGTTCAGGCCTAACTGGAGCAGCAGCAGTAATCACAGCTGTTTCCTGTTCAATCTAATTATTGGAACCATGGGGGGGGTCGGCTGATAGCGAGGTGGGGGGGTCTGACAGTGAACTCCACACAGATAACAGAGGTTCACATGGGAACTGTGATTCAGACTGGGAGGAAAGAGGAAGGTTCTAGACTGAAACCAGCAGCAGCTTCCTGATTCCCACACACAGGCGTGAATATTAACCAATAAAAAACTGCTGTTTGGCTGTTTATGGTCATCTCATTGGTCCAAATATTCATCCACTACAATTATTTAATCTACTTTTATCATTCTTAAGATAAAAATCATCCAATTTTATTTTCATCAACTATTGAAATAGTCGTTAGTTGCAGCTCTAGCATCCTCCTATTTTTTATTTTTTTTAATTTAATCCAGCTCATTCTGTTGCAAAAAATCAGATTTACAGTCAGCGGTTGTTTTGGCTTCGATGCTGCAGCTCAATTATCTTCATTATAAGATATTTACAGCCACTTTAATGCTGAACAAAACCACATCTGACCCTTTTTTCCTGCTTTAAATGTCTGTGAATGAGACGCTGGTACTAATGGATGCTACTGCACATGGAGGAGAACGTTCATGCCCTGGAGAATCCTTCCCCGGGTGAATGGAGGCCTAAAGAGAGAAGATTGGTGTGTTTAGCGAGGCAGTTAGCAGTAAATGGCTGATGTCTATCTGCACGATCTGCTGCTTGGACTCATTACCCCCCCTGACCCCCCCGACCCCCCCCTGCCCCTCCCGGCCTGCTACGGCCTGCTACATCCTGCTACGGCCTGCTACATCCTGCTACGGCCTGCTACATCCTGCTACATCCTGCTACGGCCTGCTACGACCTGCTAGCTAACTGAGCCCTGAAGCTGAGCAAACACCATTACCTTCAGACGGCTGTAGGACAGAAGTTCACCAGCTCAGAGGAGTTTATTTCTCTCTTTTTAAAGAAACTGAGACTCAGTTAACGGTGTTTTAGAGAAATGAGATTATTTGTTCAGATTTAAGACTGAAACCAGTCTCGTGTGTGTGTGTGTGTGTTGCAGCTAGTTAGCTTAGCTCAGTTAGCTTAGCTTAGCATAAAGAGTAGAATTAGCTTCACTCTAAAGCTCAATTACTAACACATTAGTACGGTGATTGATGAAAAAAATAGTTTATATTTATTGATCTTTTAAAAATATTTGGGGGTATTTTATGCTTTACTTTTATTGTGAAACTGTAGCGGTGGCTAACATAGCTAGAACATATATTAATATAAAATACTTCATATCTGTTGATAACATTGATAAATGACTGGCTGTTTGATTCAATATTTGGTTATTATCAGGGGAAATATGATGTTTATGAGCATTGGTTTGTTCTTTTTTACTATTGACTTTACATTGAACCATTTTCTGTCGTATTAATAACGTGGCTGTTATTCTCTCTCTGATTATTTCCTGGTTTCTTTATTCTTCTATAATAGTAAACTGATGATCTTTGGGTTGTGGACAAAAAAAGACATTTTAGCTTCAATCTGCAGCTTCATTGAATCCTTTCAATAATCGATTGATTTATCAACTATTAAACTAGTTCATAATAATATTCAAATAGTCCTTAGTTTTGTCTTTATGCATATTTTGCTTTTATATATTCATCCTATTCATGTTTGTTTTCTTTTATGCTTTTATCTTGTCTGAGTTTGATCTTAATGAATGAAGTAAAAACTAGTTTCTATAGAAGAACCTGACTGAGGTTCTCACTAACAGAACCTCTCATCCCTCCAGAACCTGATGGCCAAGGCGCTGTACGACAACATGCCGGAGTCTCCAGAGGAGCTGGCGTTCCGTAAAGGCGATATCCTGACGGTGATCGAGCAGAACACGGGGGGTCTGGAGGGCTGGTGGCTCTGCTCGCTGCACGGCCGCCAGGGCATCGCCCCCGGCAACCGCCTCAAGCTGCTGATCGGGCCCATGTTCGAGGCCCAGTCGCCGGCGGCGCCGACCCCTCCCCCCGCCGCCCAGTCCCCGCTGGGCCCCGGGGCCCAGGGGATCTACCAGGTGCCCCCCTCCCTGCAGAGTCCACAGCAGCAGAGCCAGCAGAGCATCTACCAGGTGCCCCCCAGGAGCACCAAGGCTGCTGAGAACACCCCCAGCAAGGTAACCCACACGCTCTGTCCATCAACCATCTGTTAACCACTGGAACTCTGGGAAAACCTGCACCGACTAGCATCACATTAATCACCAACTGCTTCACTAATTGATTAATTGATTTAGAGTTAAGAAAAAGTCCAGCGTCTTAAATCTGATTATTTTCTGAAAGATGGAGAAGCAACCAACCAGAGTTTAGATTAGCTGACAAGTTCACATTAATTCTCAAAAAATGTTGATTTAAAGACGAAAATTTCCAAATTCGCTGGTTTCAGCTTCTCAAATCTGATTATTTTCTCATATCATTCATCTCTACATTCTACAATATGAATGAAACCTAAATTTTAAATAATATTCTCATTATTCTAAAAGCTCCTTAAGTAGAAATGCTGTGTATCTACACTTTACAGACGTAGTTTTCAGCTGAGTTTTTACTTTTTTCCTTTTTCATTCCAACAAATGTGGAGCAAAAAATTTTCTGACAGAATGTGCATTATTTTACTTAAATTATAACCAATCAAGCCGTTTTCCACTATTAAAATGCTTTTAACATATATTTTCTTCTTGTCAAAAAGTGATGACAGGTCATATATTAGCAGTTAAAAATCACTTTTCCTCATTCTTGATTGTTATATTTAATAGATTTTAGCTCATAAACTCACTATTTTCTGACTGATTTAAAGACAACAGTTTACTATTATAGGAGAATTTCCAAATTTGGACATTTTCTTTTTTAAAAATGACTTCATTATGACACATGGTACACAGAACAATACAAAGAATAGTGAGAGTCCTTATACCCGTCCAAGAACGTCAAAGATAAATTTCAGTCCTCAAATAGAATTTGAAATATAGTAAGTGTAAAGTGTTTTAAACTCTATTAATTATACTTCTACCTGAGTAATAAATGTGAATATTCAGCATCTCTGATTCCTGGTTTAGTCAAATCTTTACAAAAAAAAGCGTAGTTCATTTTTCCAGCACCAAGGTTCAGCCTTTCAACATCCTGGTTCTCTTCCTGCAACAGCCCATGATCCTAGAATATTACATTTCTAATGAAAACAGAAATTCTCCCTGTGTGTGATTAGATTTTCCGATAATTACTGAGAGTTTAGAGAAGCTGGAGTCAGTCAGACGGTTCACAGCGGCTCTATAAACCAGTGGTTCTCAAATAGTGGGGCACGAGACCCTGGGGGGGCAGGAGGCTCCATCAAGGGGGGGCGTGTTTGACCTCGCAGAACATGCTTTTTATTTAGATTTTTTTTTACTGTCCTAGAATAAAGTGCAGTAGCACCTCCACTACATCAGGGGGCAGCAGAGTGTGTACAGGGAGCATAGAGCACAGAGTATGAGTATGAAGTGTAGACACCAAGTGACACCATGAAAACATATTTAACAGGGATGAGAAGACAGGCGGAGAGAGACGGAGATAAAGAGACAAACGAAAGTCTCCCAAAGCTAAGACGAGGAAATATGACGAAGCGTCTGTAGCGCTTGGTTCACTGTGAAAGACCGGTGTGTTACTGAGTCTGAAATGTTGGAGACAAAGAAATTAAAGACATTACACCACAATCACTGATAAGACCATTTATGTAGTTTTATTTTTCAGTATCATATGGTTTGACATGGTCAGTCAGAAAATGTTTAATTAAGGATTTAATTTATTTTTAATTTCAATAATTCTATTTATAGTCACGTGGGGGGGGGATGTTTTCTTCTTCCATGGGGGGCAATGTGACAGAAAGTAACTGAGCAGCGCTGCTATAAGGTGACATCAGGCAGCAGGTGTGACAGGACGTGATGTTTACTCGTCTTGCGTCCTCTGCCACGACTCTCTCCTTCCCTCTGATTGTGGGTCTGGACGTGGTGGATGAGGACAGGGCGTGGGCGCTCGCCACAGGCCAGGGCGGCGTTTTCCTGCCGCGCTGAAGTCAGCGGCTATGGGAAAAAAAAAAAAAAAAGCTGTGGAAAAGCAAACAGACCAGCTGCATCCAAAGTGGACTTTTTTCTGTTTTTAAAAACGCCGAGCGAAGCAGTCGCTGGTCGTAATACAGCAGAAAACACAATCCTCTATTATATATGGTTGTGTTTTATTGGCTGGACGGGGTATAATTTACAGGAATATATATCTCAGAATAAAGCACCGAGGGATTCGAGGGTTATGTTTAATTCACAGGAATAACTTTTAATAGAAAAACACCAGCAGTTACCAGAAGATATGAAAAAGCTGCAAATTAACACTAAATGCACTTATTGCTGTAGTTTTTCTTATTTTACATTTATTACTTATTCATTGATTAAACTTAAATAGTCACAAATCTTGAATGGAACGGAGCAGAAGGAAGCAAATCCCAAGAAATAAATTCACAAAGAACATAATTTTTTTTAAATTTGTGACTATAAAATAACACAGCATCCTTCTACCATACAAATAGTTTAATTTTAATTTTCCTATGGTGAATGGGAAATTGTTCCTAATTGCTTTTGCCTTATAATACTTATTATTTAATGTTGTATTTTTAGAACATACTTTTTTACATTACTTATATATATATATATATATATTATATATATATTATACTGTTAGTTTTCTCTTTTATATTTTTGTGTCTGAGCATCTTGACAAGTGCTTATAATTTAATTATATTAATGTTAATAAGAGGGCGACACGGTGGTGCGGTGGGTAGCACTGTTGCCTCACAGCAAGAAGGTCGCAGGTTCAAGACCCGCCTTGGGCCTGGGTCTGGGGCCTTTCTGTGTGGAGTTTGCATGTTCTCCCCGTGTCTGCGTGGGTTTCCACCGGGTACTCCGGTTTCCTCCCACAATACAAAACATGCTCAGGTTAATTGGTAAACTCTAAATTGCCCATAGGTGTGAGTGTGAGAGTGAATGGTGTGTGAATGGTGTGTGTGCCCCACGATTGGCTGGCGACCATCTGGGGTGTATCCCTGCCTCTCGCCTTAACGCGCTGGGATAGGCTCCAGCAGACCCCTGCGACCCCGAAAGGGAATAAGCGGGATAGAAAATGGATGGATGGATGTTAATAAGCAACCATAGCTAATATTAGCATAATGAAGCTAAGTGTGTAGATCTTATTTTTTATTAACTAAACACTGATTAAAATAGATTTCCTAATATTTTATTCCTTTTCTGGCAGATTTGTTGCTACTAAATCTGTATAATTTGCTTTTCCAGCAGTTTCATGTTCTTGCTTCAGTACCAACGTCTTTATCAGAATGTGCTGGAACCTGTTTATTCAACCATGTAACGTGTTCCTGCAGCTCAGACCTTATGATGATGCATCAGATGAGCTTTTCATATCCTACGGCTGCTTTTCTTTTAATTTATCTCTGTTTTTTTTTAACAAATCAGCTGCAGCCATCATTGAAATGAGCTAAAATGTGCGTTTGAGGAATTAAACAAGAGGCAGCAGGAGCCTGTCAATCAACCTGCACACACACACACACACACACACACACACACACACACACACCGAGCACTGGTATTAATAATCAGCTCTGGTGATAACATGGAAAATTAAACGTGCTTCTTCTAATGAAAGTTTTTTTTTTGTGCCGTAATCGTGTTATTGGAGAGATTACATTAAATGGTTTCTCCGTGGTTATCAGGGCGGCAGCAGTTCCAGCGGTTAGTTCCCGTCTGTTAAACAGAAGGGTTTTATTTTATTTTTTTCATCTCTTGACCCTGCGTTTGCTGCAGGAATCCACACAAAGCTCCGTCTGTTTTTCCCCGTCAGAAACGGCTAAGACTGAAACTCAGGATTATTCCATCATTGTTCAATTTATCGTCTGGTCCAGAGAAAAAAAATCATTCTAAAACAGTAATGAAATCATTATATGAGGAAATATTCAGTGTTTAAATATGATTAAATGAACATTTTATTTTGTTACTCAACTGTCAAAATAGTCATTAGTTGCAGCCCTAGAATAAAGTAGAGCTGCAACGATGAGTCAATTAATGGATTCATTGATTAGTTGCCACCTATTTTATTGATAAATGATGTTTTCTGTTGACTGTGGGTTAATTCCTAGTGTCCCTCGTTCCTCAGAACGAACATTTTCAGACTGAAATCCAAACCTGTATCTCCTCCTAAAACACCAACCAGGTGTTGTCTGTTTGTCTTGTGTCTGATCACACACTCACTTCCCAAATGATCATGGAGACTGGTGCAGCTTCCTAGACTGATAATCCCCTCTAGTATTACCCTAAAGCCCCCCCCCCCCCCCACAGAGAGAGAGCTGTGTGTATGTGTGTGTGTGTGTGTGTGTGTGTGTGTGTGTGTGTGTGTGTGTGTGTGTGTGAGGTTTGGCTCTGCCAGGTTCTGGATGTTTGGTTTGATGCTCCACAGCCCCCCCCTCAACCCCCCACCACCACCGACCCCCCAGAGCCTCAGGGAGGACGCGGTCACACAAAGAGTCTCAGAGCTACAACGATCAGTCGATTCATTAGTCGATTCGTTAGGTTTTTTGGAGTAATTTTTAAGATAAAAATCGTACAATTAGGTTTTAATTAGAGCTGCAATAATTAGTCAATTAGATGTCATCTATAACATTATACTACAACTATTCTGATCCTGAAAAAAAATGTTGGATAAAAGTAAAAAAATATGAGATTAAAAAGTTTAAAAAAAGACGTTAAGTTAAATATATTAGAGAACGAGTGAAATAGAGCTGCAACGATTAGTTGATTAATCGATTAGTCACCAACTATCACATTAATCACCAACTACTCTGATAATTGATTCATCAATTTGAGTCATTTTAATAAGCATTTTTAATATGATTAAGTATTTAGTTTAAAATGTTCCACCGTTTTCTAGATGTTTGTGTCTGTGGTTTGAGTTGAGCAATGATTAGTCGATTAATCGCCAACTATTTGATGATCTATTGATCGATTTGAGTCTTTTTTTTTCAATTCTCTAGTTCCAGCTTCTGTTCTCTGATTATTTCCTGGTTTCTTTATTCTTCTATAATAGTAAACTGATGATCTTTGGGTTGATTGACATTTTACACCATTTAATGAACCAACTAATCGATTAATCGATTGATCGACTCCCAGAATCACCATTATCTGCAGCTCTACCACACAGACGCCTCTTATCCTCTCTTTTATCCCCATTCCTCCTCCCCACTGGTTGATGTTCCCGTTTCTTCTCGGCCCTTTGCCCCCCCGGCGTTCCTACTTCCTGTTCGCCCCCCCGGCTGCTCAGAGACGGGTTCAGGGTTCAAAGATCTCATCTTATCTGCTGCTGCCAGACGCCTGTTCACGGCTCACTTCCTGTCTCCTTGTTTGGGCATTTCCTCCTTGGCCGTGTCGACCCCCCCCCCCCCCCCCAGACCCGACCCGTCCTCAGAGAGACGCCCACCGGGGCGTGCCCCCCACCTTGATAAACTGCTGTGTGTAATGAATGGCCTGTTTGTGTCATGTTTTCTACCTAATGGTGAGCGCAGCGATCGCGGCGCTGATAAGTGAGTTATGTCTTCCTGTGGCGAGCGGCTCCTTCAGACGCTCGTCTCCTCGCCCATTGTCGCCGCGGCGATGAATCATCGGACCGTGAGAAGTCTGACCGAGGGGGGGGGGGGGGCGAGGTCGTAAATCAGCGGCGAGCGAGCAGCGTTATCTGAGGTCTGAGGACCAGAGAGAGGACGAGGACTTTCTCCTCTGGGATGAACTCAGTGAACCAGGACGACAAAAGGTGTTTCAAATAATAATTCTGTTTATACACTTTAGATTATTAAAACGATTGATCGATTAACCCAAAAATCATCAGTTTACTATTATAGAAGAATAAAGAAACCAGGAAATAATCAGAGAACAGAAGCTGAACCAGAGATCAATAGATCATCAAATAGTTGGTGATTAATCGATTAATCGTTGCCTAACTCAAACATAAACATCTACACAACGGTGGAACATATTAAACTAAATATTTCCCTAAGCACAAAGTGGCGTCTTTAACTTACTACTAACAGCTCAAAAGCCAAACATTGAACATGATAAATATAATAAATGACGAATAAATTGACTGATCGTTGCAGCTCTACACGTTCAGATGGTTCTATATAAAAATGCTCATTAATAACGGCCTTTAAAGGAAAAGTACAACAAATTCACAAAATTCTCTACTTTCGTTTTTTAAATTATGGTTTAGCCTGATGAATCTACACTTTGCATAAATGCCTAAAACCAGTTCATGGAAACACAGATTTCATAGTCACATTAAATCTGTTGACAAGTAGAAGAAAGAGGATGAAACCTCCGTCTCTTAAGACGTAAACTGGCGCGTCTTTCAGGACATTTCACATTCCCTCTTCTCTCTTTTCTTAGAATCGAGGGGATTAACCCTGATATAATTTTTCTTCTTCTATCGTTGTGTCATTTCATAGAAATAGAAGCAGGATTAGAGCAGCTTTGATCAGGATGATCCTGGTTTCTCGTTAATGCTCCTCATTAATCCGCCTGTTTGGGGTTTTTGCCACTTGGACGTCTGAAGGTCCCAGACTTAATTACCTGCGTTAATTAGTGTGTCACTTTAATAGATGCTGTGTGGGGTGATGGAGAAACACTGAGCCATCACTGTTTGTTCTATGATTCAGCAAAGCAAAGAAGGGAAGGTTAATACAGAGGAAAACACGCTGGATTCTAAATAACTACTAATCACACGAGGGAGCTGCACCTCAATCATGAACAAACACTGAACGCTGGTGGCATGGAGGGGGGTGACGCTTCATGGCCTGAATGTTGAAAATGGGTGGGAAAATACCTTTTAGAAGCTAAAAAAACATGTTAATGTGTTCTCTGGAAGATGAAAGCTCTGTTAAAATGACCTAGCTCTGGTAAAGTGCCCTCTAGGAACAAAAACACAAAGTAAAGTGCCCTCTAGGAACAAAAACACTCAGTAAAGTGCCCTCTAGGAACAAAAACACTCAGTAAAGTGCCCTCTAGGAACAAAAACACACAGTAAAGTGCCCTCTAGGAACAAAAACACACAGTAAAGTGCCCTCTGTGAACAAAAACACACAGTAAAGTGCCCTCTAGGAACAAAAACACAAAGTAAAGTGCCCTCTAGGAACAAAAACACTCAGTAAAGTGCCCTCTAGGAACAAAAACACAAAGTAAAGTGCCCTCTAGGAACAAAAACACACAGTAAAGTGCCCTCTAGGAACAAAAACACAAAGTAAAGTGCCCTCTAGGAACAAAAACACACAGTAAAGTGCCCTCGAGGAACAAAAACACACAGTAAAGTGCCCTCTAGGAACAAAAACACACAGTAAAGTGCCCTCTAGGAACAAAAACACACAGTAAAGTGCCCTCTAGGAACAAAAACACACAGTAAAGTGCCCTCTAGGAACAAAAACACACAGTAAAGTGCCCTCTGTGAACAAAAACACACAGTAAAGTGCCCTCTAGGAACAAAAACACACGCTAAAGTGCCCTCTAGGAACAAAAACACACAGTAAAGTGCCCTCTAGGAACAAAAACACACACTAAAGTGCCCTCTAGGAACAAAAACACACAGTAAAGTGCCCTCTAGGAACAAAAACACACAGTAAAGTGCCCTCTAGGAACAAAAACACACAGTAAAGTGCCCTCTGTGAACAAAAACACACAGTAAAGTGCCCTCTAGGAACAAAAACACACGCTAAAGTGCCCTCTAGGAACAAAAACACACAGTAAAGTGCCCTCTAGGAACAAAAACACACAGTAAAGTGCCCTCTAGGAACAAAAACACACAGTAAAGTGCCCTCTAGGAACAAAAACACACAGTAAAGTGCCCTCTAGGAACAAAAACACACAGTAAAGTGCCCTCTAGGAACAAAAACACAGGGTAAAGTGCCCTCTAGGAACAGAAACACACGCTAAAGTTCCCTCTAGGAACAAAAAAACACGCTAAAGTGCCCTCTAGGAACAAAAACACACAGTAAAGTGCCCTCTAGGAACAAAAACACACAGTAAAGTGCCCTCTAGGAACAAAAACACACACTAAAGTGCCCTCTAGGAACAAAAACACACACTAAAGTGCCCTCTAGGAACAAAAACACACAGTAAAGTGCCCTATAGGGACAAAAACACACAGTAAAGTTCCCTCTAGGAACAAAAAACACGCTAAAGTGCCCTCTAGGAACAAAAACACACAGTAAAGTTCCCTCTAGGAACAAAAACACACAGTAAAGTGCCCTCTAGGAACAAAAACACACGCTAAATTGCCCTATAGGAACAAAAACACAGGGTAAATTGCCCTCTAGGAACAAAAACACACAGTAAAGTGCCCTCTAGGAACAAAAAACACGCTAAAGTGCCCTCTAGGAACAAAAACACACAGTAAAGTTCCCTATAGGGACAAAAACACACAGTAAAGTGCCCTCTAGGAACAAAAAACACGCTAAAGTGCCCTCTAGGAACAAAAACACACAGTAAAGTTCCCTCTAGGAACAAAAACACACAGTAAAGTGCCCTCTAGGAACAAAAACACACAGTAAAGTGCCCTCTAGGAACAAAAACACACAGTAAAGTGCCCTCTAGGAACAAAAACACACAGTAAAGTTCCCTCTAGGAACAAAAACACACAGTAAAGTGCCCTCTAGGAACAAAAACACACGCTAAATTGCCCTATAGGAACAAAAACACAGGGTAAATTGCCCTCTAGGAACAAAAACACACAGTAAAGTGCCCTATAGGGACAAAAACACACAGTAAAGTGCCCTCTAGGAACAAAAAACACGCTAAAGTGCCCTCTAGGAACAAAAACACACAGTAAAGTTCCCTCTAGGAACAAAAACACACAGTAAAGTGCCCTCTAGGAACAAAAACACACGCTAAATTGCCCTATAGGAACAAAAACACAGGGTAAATTGCCCTCTAGGAACAAAAACACACAGTAAAGTGCCCTCTAGGAACAAAAACACAGGGTAAAGTGCCCTCTAGGAACAGAAACACACGCTAAAGTGCCCTCTAGGAACAAAAAACATGCTAAAGTGCCCTATAGGAACAAAAACACACAGTAAAGTGCCCTCTAGGAACAAAAAACATGCTAAAGTGCCCTCTAGGAACAAAAACACACAGTAAAGTGCCCTCTAGGAACAAAAACACACGCTAAATTGCCCTATAGGAACAAAAACACAGGGTAAATTGCCCTCTAGGAACAAAAACACACAGTAAAGTGCCCTCTAGGAACAAAAACACACAGTAAAGTTCCCTATAGGGACAAAAACACACAGTAAAGTGCCCTCTAGGAACAAAAAACACGCTAAAGTGCCCTCTAGGAACAAAAACACACAGTAAAGTTCCCTCTAGGAACAAAAACACACAGTAAAGTTCCCTCTAGGAACAAAAACACACAGTAAAGTGCCCTCTAGGAACAAAAACACACAGTAAAGTGCCCTCTAGGAACAAAAACACACAGTAAAGTGCCCTCTAGGAACAAAAACACACAGTAAAGTGCCCTCTAGGAACAAAAACACACAGTAAAGTGCCCTCTAGGAACAAAAACACACAGTAAAGTTCCCTCTAGGAACAAAAACACACAGTAAAGTGCCCTCTAGGAACAAAAACACACAGTAAAGTGCCCTCTAGGAACAAAAACACACAGTAAAGTGCCCTCTAGGAACAAAAACACACAGTAAAGTGCCCTATAGGGACAAAAACACACAGTAAAGTGCCCTCTAGGAACAAAAAACACGCTAAAGTGCCCTCTAGGAACAAAAACACACAGTAAAGTTCCCTCTAGGAACAAAAACACACAGTAAAGTGCCCTCTAGGAACAAAAACACACGCTAAATTGCCCTATAGGAACAAAAACACAGGGTAAATTGCCCTCTAGGAACAAAAACACACAGTAAAGTGCCCTCTAGGAACAAAAACACAGGGTAAAGTGCCCTCTAGGAACAGAAACACACGCTAAAGTTCCCTCTAGGAACAAAAAAACACGCTAAAGTGCCCTCTAGGAACAAAAACACACGCTAAAGTGCCCTCTAGGAACAAAAACACACAGTAAAGTGCCCTCTAGGAACAAAAAACATGCTAAAGTGCCCTATAGGAACAAAAACACACAGTAAAGTGCCCTCTAGGAACAAAAAACATGCTAAAGTGCCCTCTAGGAACAAAAACACACAGTAAAGTGCCCTCTAGGAACAAAAACACACGCTAAATTGCCCTATAGGAACAAAAACACAGGGTAAATTGCCCTCTAGGAACAAAAACACACAGTAAAGTGCCCTCTAGGAACAAAAACACACGCTAAAGTGCCCTCTAGGAACAAAAACACACAGTAAAGTGCCCTCTAGGAACAAAAAACATGCTAAAGTGCCCTCTAGGAACAAAAACACACAGTAAAGTGCCCTCTAGGAACAAAAACACACGCTAAATTGCCCTATAGGAACAAAAACACAGGGTAAATTGCCCTCTAGGAACAAAAACACACAGTAAAGTGCCCTCTAGGAACAAAAACACACGCTAAATTGCCCTATAGGAACAAAAACACAGGGTAAATTGCCCTCTAGGAACAAAAACACACAGTAAAGTGCCCTCTAGGAACAAAAACACACGCTAAATTGCCCTATAGGAACAAAAACACAGGGTAAATTGCCCTCTAGGAACAAAAACACACGCTAAAGTGCCCTCTAGGAACAGAAACACACGCTAAAGTTCCCTCTAGGAACAAAAACACACGCTAAAGTGCCCTCTAGGAACAAAAACACACAGTAAAGTGCCCTCTAGGAACAAAAACACACGCTAAAGTGCCCTCTAGGAACAAAAACACACAGTAAAGTGCCCTCTAGGAACAAAAAACATGCTAAAGTGCCCTCTAGGAACAAAAACACACAGTAAAGTTCCCTCTAGGAACAAAAACACACAGTAAAGTGCCCTCTAGGAACAAAAACACACAGTTAAGTGCCCTCTAGGAACAAAAACACACAGTAAAGTGCCCTCTAGGAACAAAAACACACAGTAAAGTGCCCTATAAGAACAAAAACACACAGTTAAGTGCCCTCTAGGAACAAAAACACACAGTAAAGTGCTCTCTAGGAACAAAAACACACAGTAAAGTGCCCTCTAGGAACAAAAACACACAGTAAAGTGCCCTATAGGAACAAAAACACACAGTAAAGTGCCCTATAAGAACAAAAACACACAGTAAAGTGCCCTCTAGGAACAAAAACACACAGTAAAGTGCCCTATAGAAACAAAAACACACACTAAAGTACCCTCTAGGAACAAAAACACACAGTAAAGTGCCCTCTAGGAACAAAAACACACAGTAAAGTGCCCTATAGAAACAAAAACATACACTAAAGTACCCTCTAGGAACAAAAACACACAGTAAAGTGCCCTCTAGGAACAAAAACACACAGTAAAGTTCCCTCTAGGAACAAAAACACACAGTAAAGTGCCCTATAAGAACAAAAACACACAGTAAAGTGCCCTCTAGGAACAAAAACACACAGTAAAGTGCCCTATAGGAACAAAAACACACAGTAAAGTGCCCTATAAGAACAAAAACACACAGTAAAGTGCCCTCTAGGAACAAAACACACAGTAAAGTGCCCTCTAGGAACAAAACACACAGTAAAGTGCCCTCTAGGAACAAAACACACAGTAAAGTGCCCTCTAGGAACAAAAACACACAGTAAAGTGCCCTCTAGGAACAAAACACACAGTAAAGTGCCCTCTAGGAACAAAACACACAGTTAAGTGCCCTCAAGGACCAAAAACACGCTAAAGTGCCCTCTAGGAACAAAACACACAGTAAAGTGCCCTCTAGGAACAAAACACACAGTAAAGTGCCCTCTAGGAACAAAACACACAGTAAAGTGCCCTCTAGGAACAAAACACACAGTAAAGTGCCCTCTAGGAACAAAACACACAGTAAAGTGCCCTCTAGGAACAAAAACACAGGGTAAAGTGCCCTCTAGGAACAAAACACACAGTAAAGTGCCCTCCCTGTGGTGAAGACGTGTTATTTGTGCCCTTTTTTCCTCCTCTCCTTCATAAAGTCAGTGGACGCTACTGCAGCTGAAGCTAAAGGTGATGGCTGATAGGAGGACGGATATAACTCAATAGAATCCTTGTCATCAGCCTGTTTGTCTGACGTTGTTCTGGTCATTAACGCGGTTGGTTCCTGTCGTGCAGCAGGAAGTGCTGCAGCATGTGAGCAGGTCGAGTATTAAAAGGTGTGAACAGACGAGTTCCTGTAACAGATAGGATGAGCTGAGACGTGATGAGATTCAGTTTAAACAGCAGTAAAGTAAAACCTTCATAGAGCTTCACAAACAAGACAGTAAAACGTATAAAACGGTTAATAATTAACTGGTTTAGTTTCACCTTCACATTCACATCGAAGCCTCAGCGTGAGTCATGAAGTTGGACTTTGAACATTAGGAAATAAAAATGTTTTTATCTGGACGTGACTCAGTAAATACGACAAAGGTCATAACGAGAAGCTGAGGTCGATGCTGTTGCTATGACGACGACCGAGTGACTGGAGTTAATCAGTAGAGGCCGACGTGACAGAGACTGAGTAAACACACACACACACATACACACACACTAACACACACATCCACTAAAATACTAACACACACACACATACACTAATATACTAACACACACACACATCCACTAATATACTAACACACACACACACACATCCACTAATATACTAACACACACAAACACACACACACTAATATACTAACACACACACACACACACACATCAATATACTAACACACACACACACACACACACTAATATACTAACACACACACACACACACACACACACACATCAATATACTAACACACACACACACACATACACTAATATACTAACACACACAAACACACTAATGTACTAACACACACACATAGACACACACTAATATACTAACACACACACACACTAATATACTAACACACACACAAACACACACACTCACTAACAGACAAACACACACACACACACACACACACACATAGACACACACATACACACACACAGTGTTTACTGCTGGACACACACACACACACGGTGTTTACTGCTAGACACACACACACACACACACATGGTGTTTACTGCTGGACACACACACACTAATGCACACAGAGTTATACACACACACACACTAACACACACACACACTAACACACACAAACACATGCATGCAGGTACATACACACACACACACACACACACACACACACTCTCAGTCTCCCTGAAGGAATCTGATCCTCTCTCACCTGAGTGTGAATGTTTGCTGAGCCCCCCACCCCCTCCACGCCGTGATGTCATCGCCGCCGCCACGGCGACCTCATCGGGACGCAGCAAATATTTACCCAGCAGCAATTATAGCAGCGCCCGGCGGTGACGGGGCTGCTGGGTAAACACAGGGCTGAGATGGGAAATAAATGAGCAGTGTGGAGCTGGGAGGAAGCAGCTAAAGGGGTTAAAGGTCAAACACAACTGGACTCAGGAGGTTCTGGTTCTACATCAGTCTAAAAATATCCTCGTTATTCCTCCTCTATTCCACATTGTTTTCATTAGCAAAAACGACCAATTAGGACTTTACAAACTTAAGCCCCGCCCCCTGACTCACCTGATCCCTAATTCTTAATGAAGGCTGTGAATCAGATCTACACTTTATTGGAGTATTTTTCAGCTGAGGTTTTACTTCTGCTACATTTTAACCTCGTTACTCCTCTTTCATTCCAACAACTGTGGAGCCAAAAAGTGTCCTCATTCTTGAGCGTTTTTTCTTTACTTTTAGTTTGAAACCAGTATTTTCGTGAAGTAAAAAGCCTGATTCGTGTTCGTCCTTCTACCTGAGCTCAGAGCGAATCCAGCAGCAAACACCTTAAATCACAGCATCGGGACTTTACGAGAACCACATGGCCCCCGCCGTTAGTCAGATGAATGGCATTCCTTCCCATACTAGGCGGCGTACGCTCATTTTCCGTCCCCCCCCCCCACCCCCGCCCGTCTCATTGCTTTTTTTTTTTTTTAAATAAATCTCCTCCTACAAAAACTTCCATCTGAAACCGTAATCCCTGAACTAGCCCAGTTTTTCATATAAATATATATAAGAATCTTGCCGTTTTAAAAGATGGAGCTAGATGGAACTGGGCTGCACGGGGGGGGGTTAAAGCCTGATTGGTCCCGGGGGGGTCCAGGAAGCCCAGCGTATGGTTCCTATTGATGAACCCTGGCTGCTCCGGACAGGGAACAACATTCCCGGCATTCCTGTGTCTGTCTGACGCAGCGAGGACGTCTGCAGCGCTGCTTCCAGTGGGGGAGGGGGTGGGTGGGGGGGTCAGGGGGTGTGGAGGGACTGATTAGCACTGACGGGAAAAAACGGATAAAATAAGAAAAGCTCAGAAATGTGAGCAGGTGAAGCCAGAGGTTTTTTTGTTTTTCCCCGCTGTTTTCCGACGTGTCTGCACAGGCAGCAGATTTAAAGCTGCGTTAAATCCTAAAGACGCGCTGATCACTTCACCATGTGCTGATAAAAAAAACAGTCATTAAACAGCTTCACAGTAAATCAGCTCCAGTTACTTATTCTGTAGCTCAGTTCATATTAGAGCTGATGATTAATCCATTAATCTGTTAGTTACCGACTATTACTCACTTTTCTGATTAGAAATTCATGGATTTGAGGAGTTTTAAGAAGAAAACGTCCAAATTCTCTGATTATATACAGTCGTTGATAATAAAAAATAGAGCTGCAGCATTTTATTAATTAATTAATCGACTAGTTGCCAATAATTTTGATAATTGATCTGAAATGATTTTCTGGTTCCAGCTTCTCACATAGGTTTTAATCAGAGCTGCAGTAATTAATCAATTAGCTGCCAACTATACATTAAACTACAACTATTCAGATTGTAAAAAATGTTGGATGAAAGTCAAAAAAATTAGATAAAAAGTTAAAAACACGTAAAGTCTAAAAATATATTAGAACAAGTAAAATAGAGCTGCAACGATTAGTTAATTAATTGATTAGTTAGTGACTATCACAATAATCACCAACTACTTTGATAATTGATTCATTTATTTCATTCATTGAGTCATTTTAATAAGCATTTTTATTATGATTAAGTATTTAGTTTTAAATGTTCCACTGTTTTCTAGATGTTGTGTCTGTGGTTTGAGTTGGGCAACGATTAGTCGATTAATCACCAACTATTTGATGATCTATTGATCGATTTGAGTCATTTTTACTAATAAAATGTCCAGATTCTCTGGTTCTCAACTCACAGTGTTTCTCTGGACTGTCTGGATGTCGTTTGTGTATTTTAAAAACCCTGAAATATTGTTGAGTTTTAACTTCCAGAATATATTCATGTTCTGGAATGATCCTCATGGAGATTTCTATTATTTTATAGACAAATGATTTTTTAACTTATTAATGGGAGAAGCGTTCTGACGCATTCATTCGACTAAAAGCAGTAAAGTTAGCAGAAGAAATGAAAATTGAACGCATCATTTAGAGGAAAGTGACTGATGGTGAAGAAAGTGAAGCTGGCATGTTTGATGGAGATTTAGCTGCTGTTGGAATCAGAAACAGAGGATGAGGACTTTGATGGTTTGATTGATGACATTACCCCGCTCTATTTTTAAATACACACACCTGTGTGCTTGTTTTATCCGTGTGTTTTACCATGATGATTAAAATATGTTAGTACTTTGTAATCAATACTTAAATAGAGCACAACCAAACTCAGTGTAGCTCCTGCTCTATGTGTGTGTGTCTATATTATCTTTCTCGTCTTGATGAACATGATTTCTCTCTGATTCTTGGGTCAGATGCAGCATTTGTCCTGAACCCAGTTGTTGTTGTTGCTGTTGTTGTTGTTGTTGCTGTTGTTGTTTACACAGAAGCTCTGACTGTTTGTCCCCCCCCGCTGTGATTGACAGGTGGTGACCCCCACCAGAGTGGGCCAGTCCTACACCTTCAGCCCCGGGCAGCACCACCAGCCGGACCTGTACGACGTCCCACCCAGCCGAGCCCAGGGGGTCAGAGTCTGACGCACACCTACACCTGTAGAGCAGCACATCCACTGTTTATATTAAAAAACTCAGTTAGACAGGAGGTCAAAGGTCGTGGAGTCATTGGTCAACTATTAGATTAACCAGCTTCAGTTATTCCACATAATTATTATTACTAATATTAGGCTTATGTTGATTTAAATTTACAGTATTAATACTATTTTTTACTTAAACAAACTAGTTAAGATGCAATGATTAGTTGATTAATCGATTCGTCACCAACTATCACATTGATCCCCAACTTATTTTATAACGGATTTGATTCATTGTTTTAAGAAGAAAAAAAAATTCTCTAGTTCCAGCTTAATAAATCTGACTATTTTCTGGTTTATTTAGTCTTTAGTCTCAAATCAATTATCAGAATAGTTGATGATTAATGTAAAAGTTGACGACTAATCGATTAATCATCAGAGCTCTAGTCGTTTATAGTAGTAAACTGATGATCTTTGGGTTGTGGACAAAAAAAGGTTCAATCTTCAGCTTTGAGAAACACTGATCAACATTTTACACATTTATGAACAAATCAACCAATCGATTAATCATTTTGATAATCGATTGGTTGCTGTCAGATTTTGAGATGACAAACTGCATTATTGGCTGTTATTCTGACATCATTTTTATCATATTTAGCACAAATGTCACATTTCTAATCAATTTATTTATCCTTTATTATCCAGTAAATGAATTGATTCTCACTCTTCTCACATGTTGTTTAAGTGCAATGACCTAAATATTCCAGATTTATTATCATTCAAAGCAGGAAAACGTGTGATTTAAGTGTTTAAACTGATAAAACCTGCAGCCAGCTGATGTTGGTGTCGTGTCTGCAGGTGTACGACGTCCCTCCTGGGCAGATGTTCCCTGCAGCCAGGAACCAGGGCGTCTACGACGTTCCTGCGTCTCAGCTGGACTCACGAAGCCAAGGGATTTACGACGTTCTGCCGTCCTCCTCACAAGGGGTAAGGCGGGAGAATAATGATGTTATTTTACCGATACGGTGCCTAGTGTTTCTCCTGATTGTCTGTAATAAATGAATAGTACGTCACATGTCATATTTAGGAAATTCTTGCGGCCGTCGTGAAATTAAAACTTTGGTTCTGCCAGCGGAGTTTGGTTCCGTGTCTGAACTCCAGCAGGAAAAATTTTAAAAAGTCAAGGACATGTTTCTTTCCAGAAGCTCTTATGTTTCAGCAGAAACTTCCAGTTCGTCTGTAATAACCTGAAATACAACGGAACCTGTGATTTGCGTCGTAGCTGATTATAGTTGGGTGGGCAGAGAGGCAGCGATTCAAGGCCGATGGAAATCACAGTTTTTTTTTTTTTTATCCCGTCCGGCAGAAACTACACAAAATAAAATAAAATAAAATAAAGTGACAGGCAGAAACCTGCAGGTTTTATATGTAGTTTCTGCACTAAAACCTGAAGCGTAACTTCCTCAATCTGAAACGTTAAAGTGAAACTGAAGCTGCTGATTGGCTGTTTACAGCGTTTAATAGAAGCTTTAATCTTAGTGAAAGTTGTAGGAGAATAAAAACAAAACAAGTGAGTTAAATCTAGAAAAAATCAGATTTGTTTACTGATGTGACTGTTGTCGACTAATTGATTAATCATTGCAGCTCTATTGCTGTTTATTGGATTCTATTTTTTAACTAAAAACTCAACTAGAAAAGAGATTATGTGACAAAAGAACTAAAAACCAAATATAACTATATACTAATTTGGACATTTTCAAATTAATAATTACTTAAATAAAATATTGAAAAATTTGGTTGTTAATGTAATAGACAGAAAATAATCAATAATCAACCAATAGATGCAGCTCTAAGGCTCCAATTACACCAGAAAGTCTCACTTTGTCCCTTTTTTTAAATAAATGTCAGTAAACTCACTAAACATAGTGACTAATTCACTGAGTTTATAAAATAATAATTAAACAATAAATCATGTTTTCATCCTGTTAAATAACAACAGTTCTTACTCAACCTGAGATGCTAGTTTGCTTCCTAAGGATCTATTTACCGCTGTGTGGCACCAGGCGTAGTGATACGGTGGTTCTGTTGGTGGTTCTGTTCTGACCGTCCTGGTCCTGGTCCTGCAGGTCTACTCGGTGCCGCCCTGCAGGTCCAACGCCGTCCTCCAGGAGGGAAACTACGACTTCCCCCAGCCGCTCAAACACAAACAGGAAGGGATCTACGACGTGCCGCCGCCCGCCGTCTCTAAGCCCGCCCACGGCCTCCAGTCACACTACGACTTCCCGCCCGGCGCCGCTGACGGCGCCAACGGCAACGAGGGCATCTACGACGTGCCGCCGCCCGCCCTGCTGTCGGGGGCGGGGCCTGCGGGCCACAGCGACGTGTATGACGTCCCGCGGGCGATGCAGCAGCAGCAGCAGCTTCGGACGGCGCCGGCCGACAGAGGCGTGTACGACGTCCCCGGGCAGGACGGCAGCCGCACGGCGGCGGACGTGACGGACGGCGTGAACCGCCTGTCCTTCTCCAGCACAGGCAGCACGCGCAGCAGCATGTCCACGTCCTCGTCCTCCGCCGGCTCCGAGGGACGCCTGGCGCTGGACTTGGACGCCGCCGTGCAGCGGCTGCACCGCCTGCAGCAGGCGCTGGACGCCGCCGTGGCCGCGCTGCACGCCACCGCCGCCTCCCCCCACTGGAGGACTTACCCCTTCATGGAGCGCCACGCCGAAGACGTGCGCGCCACGCTGGACCGGGTCCGGGCGGCGCTGGGGGACCTGGTGGCGTTTGGCAGGGGGGCGGCGGCCAACGCCACGGCGCTGTCGGACCCCGCCCTCCACAGCAAGCTGCGGCGCCAGCTGAGCCGCCTGGAGGACTCGCAGCAGATCCTGCTGCAGGTCTACGGCGTGCTGGACGGCGGCGGCTGGGCCCCCCACGCGCTGGCGTCCAACAAGCACCACAACAAGAGCGACGACCTGGACCGCTTCGTCATGGTGGCGCGGACGCTGCCCGACGACGCCAAGCAGCTGGCCTCCACCGTGGGGGGCGGCGCCGAGCTGCTGTTCCGCCGTAACCAGGACGACAACGTGATCCGCCCCCTGGCCTCGCCGCCACCCGACAACGACAACTACGGCGGCAACACCAAGCCCTTCCCCGTCCCGTCCAATCAGGACAAAGACAACATGAACAGCGAGAAATGTGTGAAGAGCTGGATGGAGGATTACGACTATGTTCACCTGCAGGTCAGAACGCGCCTGATCAATCGATCAGTTAAAACGATCGATCGATCAGTTAATAAATGAAATGTCAAACTGAAGATTCCAACTAAAGTTGTCTCCTTTTGCACCAAAGATCATCAGTTTACTATTATAGAAGAATAAAGAAACCAGGAAATAATCAGAGAACAGAATTTGGACATTTTAATTGTAATCGTTTGTGACTAATTGATTAATTGATTAATCGATTAATCGTTGCTCTGCCTGATAAAATTCCTCCTAACATTTTGTCCTTGTACCTGATTCAAGAACCTGGAACCAGAATTAGACCTTTTCTTCTTAAGAATGACTTGAATAGATTATTGTAATATTTGGCAATTAATCGATTAATCTCTGCACTTGTGATTCAAAGCGATTAATCGATTAGTTGCCAACTAAAACATCAGATTTGAGAAGCTGGAACCAGAGAATGGCTGGTTAACCTTTACTCGTTGCAGCTCTGCTTGCTATCTGGTGAATCAAAGGTCAAAGGTTAACCCTGAGCTTTTGTCCGCAGGGTAAAGACGACTTTGAGCGGCAGCAGAAGGAGCTGCTGGACAAGGAGAACATCATCAAGAGTCAGGTCCAGCTGGGCCAGGACCAGGTCTGTTATATGTAAACAATATGAAGATTAGACATTAAAACATTACAGAAAACTATGTCCACCTGTAATAGAATAATGATGACGATAGATCCTAGCATAGACCTATTATAATAGATCAGTACTGATAGATCTATATTAATAGATCTGTAATTATAGATCTATAATTATAAATCTATAATAGATCTATTAGAATAGAATAGAATAGAATAGATAAACTTTATTGATCCCACAACGGGGAAATTTGTGTGTTACTGCAGCGTTACAGATAAAGAAAAAGAAAAATAAAGTTGAAGAAGATAAAAAAAAATTATTATTAGTACTGATCTATTAATATAGATCTATAATATATCAGTACTAATAGATCTATATTAACAGATCTGATCTATCTATTAACTGATCTATTATAATAGATCTAAAATAATAGATCCAAAATAATAGATCAGTAGTAATAGATCAGTAATTATAGATCTATAATAAGAGATCAGTATTTTAAGGTCATTAACAATAAATCTATAATAATAGATAAGTAATTATAGATATATAATAATAGTTATATAATAATAGATCAGTAGTAATAGGTCAGTAATAATAGATCTATAATAATAGATAAGTAAAATAGATCTATTATAATAGATCTGTAGTAATAGATCTGTAATACTAGATCAGTAATAATAGATCAGTACTAATAGATCTATATCAGTAATAATAGATCTATAATACTAGATCAGTATTAATAGGTCAGTAATACTAGATATATAATAGTGGATCTATAATAAGAGATCAGTATTAATAGATCTATATCAATAGTAATAGATCTATAATACTAGATCAGTAACCAACAGGCTTCTCCTCCACAGATCAACCAGTTCAAGAAGCTGGAGCAGGAAGTGATCAAACCCGTGGAGAACGACATTTCCCAGTGGACGCCACACCGGCACGCCGCCAAGACGTCGTCCTCGCCGCCGGACGCCACCTCCTCCTCCTCCTCCTCGTCTTCCTCCTCCTCGCCGTCCTCCCTGGTGTGCGCCCGTGACCGCCAGCTGCTGGCGTTCTACTCGGAGCAGTGCGAGCAGCACTTCTCCACGCTGCTCAGTGCCGTCGACGCCTTCTTCGGCTGCGTGGGCGCCGGCCAGCCGCCGCGCATCTTCGTGGCGCACAGCAAGTTCGTGATCCTCAGCGCCCACAAGCTGGTGTTCATCGGCGACACGCTGTCCCGCCAGGCGGCGGCGCCCGAGGTGGCGAACCGCGTGATGAACGCCAGCAACGTGCTGTGCGACCTGCTGAAGACGGTGGTGGCGGCCACCAAGACGGCCGCCCTCAACTACCCCAGCACCGCCGCCGTCCAGGACATGGTGGACCGCGTCACCGAGCTGTCGCACCACTCGCAGCAGTTCAAGGAGCAGCTGCTGCACATGGCCGGGCTGTGACGGCGCGCCGCCACCACGCCGCCACCACGCCGCCATCACGCCACGAGGACAGTCCCCAGCATCAGATCTATATATTTACAGTTTATATATATGGTTGTGCATCCTACGCCTGTGTGGAACGTTGTAAATACTCCGTCCTGTACATATTTGCTCTATTTTTGTGTAGATTGTTTTATATGATGTGGGATTATATATATGTAGACGCCGTCTTTCTGTCTCTAGAGGATCATGTGGACGTTTCTCATAACATTCCTGATGCGTATATAACAAAGCACCTTATGACATTGTCCTGTTGTTTGTTTCCACCTGTAGAATGTCGTCCATGTGTCGTACTGCTGGTTGTGTGACAGCAAATCCTATTAATGTGTGTGTGTGTGTGTGTGTGTGTGTGTGTGTGTGTGTGTGTGTGTGAGAGAGTGTGTGTGTGTGTGTGTGTGTGTGTGTGTGTGTGTGAGTGGATTCTCCACAGACAAAGTAAAGGGTTGTTGTTCTTAATCATGTGACTCCTGTCGTTTTAATTTATCCGTCTATAAGTGATTTGTTATAGAAAAGGAAATTTGATGAATCGATTTGAGTCATTTTTTATTTAAAAATGTCCAGATTCTCTGGTTCCAGCTTCTGTTCTCTGATTATTTCCTGGTTTCACCTTTGGTAAACTAGTTACTCGTCACTTTATCTTGCTTTAATTCTGTTTTATTGAAAATTGTTCTCTGATTCCAAGTTTATTTTTTACATTACAGGAAACTGTCAGTAACAGAGCTGCAATAATTAATTGATTAGTCACATCAATAATCAAATCTGGTTATTTATGGGTTCGAAAGACTATTATTTATAGTTTAAATAATCAATAGATTAAACCATCAGAATAGTCGTGGGTTCTATTTCCTCCAAACACAAAGTGAAGCTTTTTTCTGAATCATGTGACTTTGTCGTTTCAATTCATCCGTTTATAAGTGATTTGTTATAGGAAATAGAACATTTCCAGTTCTGTGGCGTTTTCAGGTCAAAGGTTATACAAGAAAATCATAGAACAGCGTAAAGTGTCAGATCAGTGTTTGTCAAAGCTGAAAATTCAACGTATTCCGAAGATGAAAATTAAAGTTTAAAAAGCTTTAAGATCAAAAATATATTCATTGAAAACCATAAAATTTACAAGAAGCAAATGAAGCCTGATGAAACGACTATTAATCTTATATAATATTAGATAAAGTTGACTTTCTTTAAGTGTAAATAGGGAATGGAGTCACGCTTCAGCTTCTAGTTTTGGATGCAGTTTCCTCAGAATGATCCAGAACGTGTGTTTCTGTCCAAACTGCTGTTTCCGAGGTCGAGGATCTGCGTTTTAAGCAGCGCTGTCAGTCCAGGAATAGAAAAGCTGTTCCCTAAAATCCTCCAGTTGAGATTTATTTGTTAAAACTGCTCGACGGAACGTTCCAGATGGAGGGTTTCAGTTTTTTCACAGTCGTGCTCAGTGGACCACATGTGTCTCTGGGAAAAAGGATGAAAAGTGGGGCCTGAGCCCAGATTCTTTATGTCAGGATTTAACTAACAGGATAAATCTGTGGTTTAGACACAGTCATCTCAGTGTAGTTTTACGTCTTATTATCTCTGCAAGAAAAATAAACTGATTAGTGTCTGTCTCGTTAGCGTTAACGAGCCTCTGCTGTGATTGGCTGATTCAGCAGAAACTTCATTATCATCACAAATACATCAAAGTCCAAACTCTGATTATCTGCAATTCTCTAGAACAGATATAAATTAACTTAAAAACTCACATATTAGACACTTTTCTTGGGTTTTGTCGTGTAGTTTTATCTCTTCCCTAATTCAAATATCTATGGAATACTATTTTGTTTAAAACTACTTTTTTAAATCCCAAAATTCACTTAATGTGCAGTATAATCAATATGTGCAGAAATATAAATCTTGTCTGTTCAGTAGTTCTGGTTAAAACAATTCAATTCAATTTATTTGTTCACAACTCGCAGATTTTCCCCAACGTACAAAAGCAACACAACATCCCCTGAACTTAGAGCAGTGCTTCTCAATTATTTTCTGCCCCATGTGACTATAAATAGAATCATTTGTCTATAAAATTGTACCTCAGTATCCTTATTAACATATAAGAGAATAAAAAAGAAAGAAACATGGACCAACTTACAACAAAGAACAGCTTTATTAACTAACAGAAAAGATTTAAAGTGAATCTGAAATTAAAAAATAAAACACTTCATACTCATACTCTGTGCTGTATGCTCCCTGCTCACACTCTGCTGCCCCCTAATGTAGTGGAGGTGCAATTGCACTCTATTCTAAGACAGTAAAAAAATAAGTAAATATAAAAAAGCATGTTCCCCGAGGTCTAACGCCCCCCCCTGACAGAGCCTAACTATTTGAGAACCAGTACCTTAGACCCTCACAAGGTAAAACTCCCTAAAAAAAACTTTAAAAGGAAAAAAAGCAGGAATTAAATAGTTAATATCAAACATGACTGAGCAGTTGTGATGAGTTATAATAGGCAGGTTTATATTACATAACCTAATGACGTCCTGTCAGGATATTTCTGATTTCGGTGTCATGTCCCATCAGGCTTGTTTGTACCAGCGGGTCGGTTAAACGCTGGAGGAGGTTTTTCTCCTGTGGAACATTAAGTGTGACCCATGTGGAGTAATGAGAGAGAAGCAGAGGCAGCGCAGCGCTGCAGGCCGTGAGAAAACACTGAGAAAGCCCCGTTACCAGGGCCGAAACATCCTCTGCTGCTTCCTCCTCTTCTTCACCTGCTCCTCTTTTCTTTCCTTTCCTTATAATCTGGTGAAATACAGTGTCTCCCCGTGGAGAAGCTGCTGTCTGGTCAGTCCAGCTGACGCTGCCTCCTCCAGCTCCATCACTACATCTCATTAAAACTCACATATATTTGCTCCTTAAGTGCCAGCTTTAGCTGTTTTCATTATCCGCCCGCATTCCGCTCGCTGCTCCGGGGGAGACGACAAAGGGAGGAATTTGCAATGCAAAGGCTTTGACGAGTGGCAGTAAATCAGGAGACGTCAGAGCTTCAAAGTCTGAGATAATCAGCAGCGACAGAAACAAACAGGAGGAAACAGAAACAGGCACAGAGACATGAGTTTAGCTCCAACAGGAAACTTTAACGCGCATGTTGAACTCAAACCAAACCAGCGTCAGTCACGTTGATCCGTTAAATTTAACATTTACTCAGTAACATGAGTCTAAATGCAGTGATACACAACCACTGGACACATCTGGATGTTGGATTTAACACTGATGATGATGATGATGATGATGAAGGAACAATGAGGTCAGTTTGAGCCTAAAGGAACAGGAAGGTTAACTTTAAAATCCTTAGAATTAGAATTAATTATGATTAAACATGTCAAGGGAGAAACACCTTAAATCACTCGAAACACCTTGAAACACCTTAAACACACCCAGAAACACCTTAAATCACCCTGGTTTCACCACAAATTACCTGTGACATTTAAACATGATTGAACATGCCTCCTGTAGGTGGACAGGGCCGTACCATGAAACACCCTGAAACACCTTGAAAACCTTGAAACCCAAACAGGCCTCTGGTTTCACCACAAATTACACGTCACACGTTCAGCTGAAGCTGAGTTTTTTTTTTTACGTGTGATGAGACAACGTCTGAAGCAGAAACAGCAACAGCTGTTGATGCACAGCCAGGACAGTGGAAAGGTCAGAGGTCACGGTCCATACCCCACTGTAGGAGACACATTTAAATACAATTAAGTTTAATTCAAGGATTTTAAAAGTAACCTGTTCCTTCTGAAGCAGATTTGTCCACTCACATGTTAAGAGTGATTATTGATAATCTTTAGCTGATATTATCATCAATAGTGATTATTGATAGTCTATAGCTGATATTATCATCAATAGTGATTATTGATAGTCTATAGCTGATATTATCATCAATAGTGATTATTGATAGTCTATAGCTGATATTATCAATAATAGTGATTATTGATAGTCTATAGCTGATATTATCAATATTAGTGATTATTGATAGTCTATAGCTGATATTATCAATAATAGTGATTATTGATAGTCTATAGCTGATATTATCAATATTAGTGATTATTGATAGTCTATAGCTGATATTATCAATAATAGTGATTATTGATAGTCTATAGCTGATATTATCATCAATAGTGATTATTGATAGTCTATAGCTGATATTATCATCAATAGTGATTATTGATAGTCTATAGCTGATATTATCATCAATAGTGATTATTGATAGTCTATAGCTGATATTATCATCAATAGTGATTATTGATAGTCTATAGCTGATATTATCAATAATAGTGATTATTGATAGTCTATAGCTGATATTATCATCAATAGTGATTATTGATAGTCTATAGCTGATATTATCAATAATAGTGATTATTGATAGTCTATAGCTGATATTATCATCAATAGTGATTATTGATAGTCTATAGCTGATATTATCATCAATAGTGATTATTGATAGTCTATAGCTGATATTATCAATAATAGTGATTATTGATAGTCTATAGCTGATATTATCATCAATAGTGATTATTGATAGTCTAAAGCTGATATTATCAATAATAGTGATTATTGATAGTCTATAGCTGATATTATCAATAATAGTGATTATTGATAGTCTATAGCTGATATTATCATCAATAGTGATTATTGATAGTCTATAGCTGATATTATCAATAATAGTGATTATTGATAGTCTATAGCTGATATTATCAATAATAGTGATTATTGATAGTCTATAGCTGATATTATCAATAATAGTGATTATTGATAGTCTATAGCTGATATTATCATCAATAGTGATTATTGATAGTCTATAGCTGATATTATCATCAATAGTGATTATTGATAGTCTATAGCTTGTATTATGTAGTAATCTATAACAGGGTCACCAACCTGGTCCTGGACCAGGGTTTTTTAATCACGTGTTACTCCTGGTTGGAACAAAACCTGGACCCAGAGTGGTCCTCCAGGACCAGGACTGTGACCCCTGATCTATAACTTCCTGGTTTTTGCTCTCAAATCTCACCAGTTTGCTGCATGAATAGTTTTCTAACCCTCCAGGAGGTCGTGTTCCAGCCTTAGACTAAAACAAGGCCTCTGTGTGGAACCTGCAGCTGAACCAGGACCTGATCCTGGTTCAGATGCTGGTTCAGCTGCAGCAGCTCGGAGGGTCAGAGCCGCTCTGGAGAGTCCGTGTCATTTCCTCGGCTCACCGCAGCCATTTCCTGTAAAGTATTTGCAGGCTCTGAAATTACAGCTTCTCTAAGCTCGGCCGGGGCCTCGTTTTTTTTTTCTTTTCTTTTTTTGCTGAAACAGGCCCCAGCTGCAGGAGATGTGCTCTGACAGATTCTGAGGGAGATGTGGCATCATCAGCACGAATAAAACTACATGAAAAAGAAGGTCAGGCCTTAAATCAATTAAGGGCGTTTTCTTAATTGTCTGCATGTGTTGGACGTTCCTGCAGCAGCGGATTCTCAGAGTTTGACTCATGCCACAGAGAAATGATCCAGTTACTGTACTTTAAATATTCTAACCATTTCTTCTGTGCATTTAAGGATTTAATGAGAGTTGACTGCTTATAAGTTAAAAACCAAAGTGCAGATTCTGGATGTTTCTACAATGCAGTCAGAGTTAAAAATGCTAATTGGAGTTTTTTTTTTAGTTTTTAAAAGAGCTGACTGATAGAAAAAGTTAAAAACAAAAACAGGTTGTGGGGGAAACTCAATACATTTGAACTTTACACGTGTCAGCAGGGTGTTTAACTTCTTGTTTTACATTTGCGTTTCTCAAACTTTCCGTCTTTAAGCACGAGCTGTTAAACACTTACACCCCAGGCCTGTTTTACAGTTTTCCTGCTGTAAGTGATGATAAATCTGGAATATCTGTACAACCACAAAGCTTATTGGACTTAAACCTGGAATCAGAATAAATCTACAACATGTGAGGAGACGACAAAAGAGTCAGAATCTATTTATGGTGATGTTATACAGAAAATAGAGTTACTGACTGAAATAAAAAAAAATAAATAAAATATAAGAATGAGTGAATCTGCAATGCAAAGTTCAATGATTATTAAGATGAGAGTTCAAACATCAATTATTATTCCATAAAATGCTATAAATCATGAAGAATATTTTCTGTAAAATGTTTAAAAAGGAGATTATAAAGGAGCCAATTAAATAATCCCACAAACAGCTCCAATCTAAATAAATATCTAAATAGTTTTTAGTAATAGTGCAGCAACTATTTTATTATTGTATTGATGATGTGGATATTGATATTTATTTCCTGTTGGGAACTGCACTAATAAATGACATTTTTAAGAATCATTTCCACATCAGAACAATGTTTTTTGTCTTTTGTCACCAGACCTGAAGGTCATCAGAGGTCAAACCAACACATTTTCCTCCTGTTTGCTTGTTGCTCTTCATGTGACTTTTATCTTCAGTTGTGTGACAGTTTCTCAACATAAAACCATCCAGATGAGGTTTATTTACTGAGTTTCTGCAGCCAAACTGAGGCTTTTTCCTGCAGCTGTTTGTTTTCCATCAGGCGGGTGCTGCCCCCTGCTGGTCAACGTGAAGTCACATTAACGACATCAACTGTGGTTCTCAATATTTGTCTCATCAAGGAGCCTTAAACTGACAGAAACTACACACAGACCCCATCTGACGAGTTTTAATGTGTGTTTTATAACAGAAAGTGTAGAAAAGCCAAAATTATAGAGGAATGAAACTGCCTGAAAAAAATAATAATAATGACTCAAATAATTCTATTTACATCCATGTAAAAGTGTGAAATAAAATCTTTATTTTTAGGTTGAGATTCTTGAACTGGATTACATATTTAAACTAGAAATGTATTAGACTGCAGCTTTTCTGCTTTACTGCAGTAAAGCAGTAAAAATAAGCTCCACACATTTGTTTAGTTTGGAATATTTTTTAATGATCATTTAACATTCGTTCACTCTTTCATTATGTTATATTGTGGCCCAGCCTGCTGGATTATAATAAATAATGAATATCAGTGATATCAGATAAACATATTTTTTCCTACCATTTCAATCATTTCCCTTTATATGTGAATCTAAAAAGTGGATAATGTTAAGTCTGAGCACACGTTTGTTTAATTTATTAAATTATAAAGGAACATGTCCATTTACCATTTGTTTACCCTTTTATTTATTTTTTTGATTCACCTTCTGGTTATTGTGACTCGGCCTTGGACCTGCTAGAATATAATACAGAATATCAGTGATATCATATGTCAGATAAACATATTTTTTCTACCATTTTAATCATTTTCCTTTATATGTGAGTCTAAAATGTGGAGAATGTGAATCTGAGCACACATTTCTTTTCGTTTTTTGATTCACCTTCTGGTTATGTGGCTCAGCCTTGGACCTGCGAGAATATATCAACACACATTTGTTTATTTTTAATAATTTAGATTGTAGAAACATTTCCATTTATCATTTTTTTATATTTTACAACCTGCTAGAATATAATACAGAATATCAGTGATATCATATGTCAGATAAACATATTTTCTACCATTTAATCCTTTTTCCTTTATATGGAATCTAAAATGTGGAGAATGTGAACACACGTTTGTTTAATTTAATAAATTTTAATTATTAATTATTATTCTACCATTTAATCCTTTTCCTTCAGACATGAGCCTGAAATGTGACAGACGCACGTGTGTTTAACGCCATTGATCTTTAGTGTCGTCACGCCCCCACGTGCTCACTCGGCCCCGCCCCTGCACGCGGCCAGTTTTCCCGCCCTGTTGAGGAACAGCAGCGGCAGCAGGAGGCTGCTGGGCAGCGTCAGCATGACGCCCACGTCCATCACCCAGCACACGGACAGCAGCGTGCTGCTCCAGAAACACGCCAGCAGCCCCACGGAGCGCAGCAGCAGCACGCCGGCGATGGCGGCGATGGCGTGGAACACGCGGCGCCGGGCCCGGTCCGGCCGCCCCCGGCCCGGCCGCCCCCGGCCCGGCTCGGGCTGCGTCAGCGCGCGGAGGGCGGACACGCAGCAGAAGGAGGTGGCGGCGGTGCTGGCCGCCATGAGCGCGAGCAGCGGCTCCAGCGGGAAGCCGGGCAGGTACAGCTCCGTCAGCCCCACCCAGCCCGCGCACACCAGCCACACCGCCGCCGCGCCGCCGTTCCGCAGCCGCACGCCGCGCCGCTCCCGCAGGCCCAGGTAGGTGACGGGCCGCACCACCGCCAGGTATCGCTCCGCGCAGGTCAGGCAGTGGAACAGCGTCTGGCCCGGCAGCACCGGGCTGGACAGGCTGATGCC
This sequence comes from Eupleurogrammus muticus, assembly GCA_036785175.1. Lineage (NCBI taxonomy): Eukaryota > Metazoa > Chordata > Actinopteri > Scombriformes > Trichiuridae > Eupleurogrammus > Eupleurogrammus muticus. The sequence continues at coordinate 673,466 of JAYKQN010000039.1, read as the reverse complement.
CAGCTGCAGCAGCGGCTCGCTGCCCCGCAGCAAGCCCGCCGTGTAGCACGCGGCGCCCGCGGCGCACAGCAGCTCCACCGCGATCATGTGGAAGGTGAAGACGTCCGAGTGGCTGCGGACGCCCCGCCGGAAACCCACGAACAGCACGGAGGCGTAGAGGGGCACGAGGAGCAGCGAGGACAGGGTGAAGGTGGAGTAGATGATGTTGCCCTCGTAGGACGTCGTACACGGCAGGAAGACGGAGCCCAGCGACGCGTTGGAGCCCCGCATGATCCACAGTGCTACACGTGTGGAAATAGAGCCACAGTCACTGTTCACCCTGTCACCTGGTATTGTAAATGTATTATTCACATCATCTGTTGCAGCCTGTCATGGTTCTTCTGTTTTTGTATAGAGTTTTGCCTGGTATGATATGAGGCTCTAAGCTCAGGGGATGTTGTTGCTTTTGTACAAACTAAAACCCATTGGGGCCAATCTGGGGCTATACTGATATAATTGAGTTAAATTGAATTTATTAATCACACCTGTCCAACAGCTCGTTAACACTTATTTCTAAGGCTGGTTTGAGTGTTTCAGAAGCTGCTGATCTACTGGGATTTTAACATACAACCATCTCTAGAGTTTACAGAGAATCATCAGGGGGAAAAAAGAGAAATTATGCAGTTCTGTTGATGCCAGAGGTCAGAGGTCAGAACAACCAGACTGGGTGAAGCTGATAGAACAACAGGAACTCAAATAACCACCAGGATCCAAGAGGTTAGGAGACTGGTGCTGGTGGATGTTAAGACATGAAAACCAGTCAGCAAAGATCCCTGTTGACTAGCAGCAACAATCACAATGGAAAAAGTAGTGGAACGGCTTACATTCTAAATACAGTAATACTGTAATCTAATGAATTACTTTAAAATAACATTACAGGATTGATGTAACTTACCCAACATTATGTATGAAATACAATATACTGGCATAATTAGCCTATAATGTGTATAATATGACTTAATTAGTCCATGTTTTATAATCTGTTATAAATTACTGTAAAAAAACAACTAATTATTACTTTTTTACACTCCTAGGGTTAGAAAAGGAGAGAATAATGATAATAAAATGATGGCATCACTTAAATCACATGAGAGGTGTAGAAATAATTTATATTTACATTACTTAAGGAAGTTTTGTGTATTTATCCTCATTACTCCTCTGATTCCAACAGCTGGAGTAAAAAAAAAAGTGGATTTCCTGTCGGAAAGTGCATTATTTAATCTTAATTATACCACCTACATGCATACATATCTATAATTCATGTACCCACGTAAAAAAATTGACACAGAATAAGTGAATTTTTCGCAGGGGTTAAACATCCTATGTTGTTATATCCTCTAATATTTGTTATGAGTATTGACTCAAAATTCCCAATTTCTCAATCCACAGAGAAATTATCTGTACTTTCTACTCTTTATAATATAAAAATATAATATAGTAGAATTAATAAGTTGTAGCCTCATAAATTGAGATAATTGAGTCCTGATGGATAAACAGTTGATTTCATATAACAGAAAATATAATCAAGCAAATAGACATTTAATTTTACTCAGTCAACTATTATAATATATCATACCAGATAATGATTTATAATACTATAAATAAATATGAATGTTTTACTAACCCTGTCAGTGGTATTTTCCTTTCTTGAGGTTGTTTCTCGCTCGACTGACGTCTCAGCTTAAACTTGAGAAGATGGATGATGTGAATGGAAAATAAACCAAACTGGGGCATATGGGACCTTTTTTTGCATATTACAGAAACACAAATGAACACCTGGGTGACAACAACCTGTCATCTACAGGTGTGCAACACAATAATGAAAGATGGATCTTGTGTGTGTTTTTTTTTTATTTGTATATAAGAAAAACAGGCGTCTATAGGTTATTTGCATGATGCACGAACAGGTTTCATCCATTTATAAATAAAGAACCAATGTATTTTCAGTAAAATTATTATTAAAGGTTGTTTTTGCCCAATCACTTGTTCTCATATGTTATATTTATTAGATTTTACCTTCACTCACACAATATTACCTGTTTAAATATGTTTAAAGGGGCAAATACAAGTACAATATCACATCTCTCTCACAGCTCATATATTTTACCTGACAGGCAACTGAATTAATTTTATTACTTTTACTTTTATAACTTTTACATTTTTACTTGAGTAAAAAGCTTCCGTTGATACTTCAACAGAAGTATTATTTAAATCTTATTGACTATAATTCTGAGAAATAGATGTGGACATTTTTGAAAGCGCTGATATGGACAAAGAAAAATAAAACTAATACCTAAAGAAATAATCTACAGGAATATTTGTTTAACTACTACAATACTAACTTTTTTAATACTTAAACCACAAATATATCTTGTAAGAGATATCACAGATATAACTAAAATTAGCTGTGTGTTTGTGTGTGTGTGTATATAAAATAATAATACAACGAAAGGGAAGCGCTCCACTAAAATACGGTAAAACTTAAAAAAGGCGACATCTGGAATGAACACCATTACCCAGAAATCAAGTGGGACAGCGCACTTCCGGTTTGAGCCGACCGGACGTGACGTCGTCAGTGTTGTGCTAACCCAGCCGCTGTAGCGTCTCACCGTGAGACGCTGTTAACCTGCCGCAGTGATGGAGCTGCTTTTACGGGGACTTTACCCTCTGTGACCGACCAGAACCGGCCCATGTTACGGTTCTCCGGGTTCGGGAGGAACCGTTTGGCGGAACCGCCGCGTCTCCGGTTTCTTTTTTTTGTTGAGCTAACTCGGCTAGTTACGCGTTAGCTAGCTAGCTACCTTGGCGTCAGTTTGCGATGCGGCGCTGTTTGTTTTTTCCTCTCTCGCCTCGGATAGCTGCTTAACCCGATTTTTTATGTTTTAATTATCATTTTTATCGTTTGTTTGGCAAAAACTGACGTGTTTGCTGCTGCTATCAGGATGTGGCAGAGTGTGGGGCTCACATTGCTGGTCATTGTGGCCACGCTGGTCTGTGCGCTGCTCTTCATGCTGTTTGGTGAGTTTATTTCACTTTAACGCTGTTAAACGACTCGTTTAACCCTCTGAGCCTTTTGTTCTGCGTGTTGTCACTTTATTTCCTGGCTAATGACACGCTGTGTCGCGGTAAATTGACTTTAATGCCACAACTTTCACATTTAAACCTGCCTCCAACCAGCTTCAGACTATCGGGTGTCTTTAACAGACACGTTTTCGGTTTCAGAGAATTTTCTATTTTTATCAGGTGCTGGGAGGAGTCGAACCTTTCATAACCATGTCAGCCTCAGCCCCCTCCCCCAGCAGCCTGCAGCTGATAACAGTCATACTTTTGTGGTTTCTACCACCAAAAAAACATCTCAATATAGTTTAGCACCGTTCTCAGGCTTCTTTACTCGTTCTGTGTCTCTATAATAATAATGAGTGGCTTACTTGAATGTTAGATGGGTAGTGATTGTACTTCTTGGAAGTTGTTTTACGTGCCATCTTCTGAATATGAGCTGTTTGCTTTAAATGATTAGTTGATTGTTTGCCAACCATTTGATAATCAATGACTATTTTTTAAGACAAAATCCAATAAGTTGATCTTGATACAAGAGGCTTGAAAATAAAACACAGTGATGTTTTTGAATTGAATATATAACATAACTTATAACCAAATATTAAGCTTGTCTGCATGTGTATAACTGTTCAGTGAGTAGTTAAAACAAAAAAAACTAAAACTAGACCATCTTTTTTCCATAGGAAAACATTCCTAACAATGTTCATCATTGTGAACACAGTGAACAAACAAGGCCACAAATACACACACACACACACACACACACACACACACACACTGTGTATTTGTTTTCAACAATGGTTCTTATTCATAAAATAGAATAAATATGAAGTGGCTACAGTAATATAAGGTTATTTATTCAATATGTTGAGAGATAATGAGCAGTTCTTTGTACACAGACTTAAATATTGTCTGAAAATCTACAAAGAATTAATTTTTTTAATTGGAGCATGTGTAGGAAACCTGGCGTTTTATCTTTCTGAATGTAAACGTTGGGCAACAGTAAAGTTTCTGTTCTGTCTCCTGTTTCACCAGTTCAGCAGCTTGTGAGCTGCAAACATGTGACACGACATCACTTCCTCCTGTTTTTGTCTTGTTTTAACTAATAAAATTAAATTGAGACCCACGCATGAACCTCGATACGACTGAAGTCTTTATCTGTAGTTTGTAAGCAGCAATAGTTTGTCAAATGGCAGAAACAACATCTGTGTCAAAGCACAAATTTCTTTATGAAATTGGCCTCAGGCGACTTGAAGAGACACTTTGTTTTACAGGATAGAAATGTTTAGTCACCACTTATCTGTATTGCATCTCATTCAACTATTACACATGCTTTATTGCGAACATAAATTAAAAAGAGAGTAATTCATAGTTAAGGTAAAATCTAAATAAACTATATTTAACTAAAACATTTTGAAATACTTAAGCCTCACTAAATCTCTAAATAGTGGTTAGTTGCAGCTACTACTGATATTATATTAAACTATTTTATTATTGTATTGATGATGTGGATATTGATGATATATATTGATGCTGTAACAGGAACAGATGAAAATACTTTATTTAGTGTTGGATCTCAGGTTTAACATGAGATTTATGAATGAAATGTAAATTTACCAGTAATAATAATAATAATGATGATTGCGATGAGGCTGCCTTTTATCAGTCCTTGTTAAATGAATCCCTCTTTTTCTCTCCTGGTCCTTCCTCAGGCTGGTACGTGGTCTGGCAGCTCTTCTTGTCCAAGTTCAAGTTCCTGCGGGAGCTCGTGGGCGACGCCACGACGCCGCAGGCCGAAACCCAGCCGTCCGAACCCAAGAGCGAGCGGCCGGCGGCGAGCGGTCCGACACGGACCCGACCCCGGACCGCACGCCAACGAGTCGCCTTCCCAGAGGAGGGAACCTCCTAGACCACCACAGGAAGTTTCTCCTCCACACTACGCAGCAGCTCCTGACACTTTTTACTGGGTTGAAAGGGAAAAGCCATTTAATTACTGTCCATTTTTGTCGTTTAAATCGCTGAGTCGTGGCCTCGCTGAAGCTTCGTTAGCGACGCTGCAAACGAGCTGCTTCCTGCCTCCTGGAGGACGAAGGTGACCCACCACACACCAGAGAAACTCTAACTACACGCTTTTAGCAAAAGGAAGAAAAACTAAGAGCGCTACATCATTTCAACAAAAAAACTGATTCATACAACTGACGATTTTCTTTAAAACAAAGTGCAATGAGAGGATGTTGTTTGGAGAAGGAAGAAGACGACTGATGGGACTTCATTCAGCACGTGAACAACCTGACGCTTTTCTTGCAACTGCTCCTTCACCCTTATTATTTTTTATGTTATTGTTATAAGGGTCATACTTGAAGAGTCGGGAGAAAGTTTCAAGGAAATAATAATATGTTGTTCTTTAGCTCAGAAGCTGCTAAACACACCGTCAGCTGGAAAACGACGCTCCTGCTGCACAAAACCCAAACTACACCTGCAACTAACGGCTGTTGATAATCAAAGCAATTAATCGATTAGTTTGGTTCATGAAAAGGTGGAAAATGTCGATCGTGGTTTCCACTTAAAGTGTGAGGTTGGACCCTTTAGAGGACCGATGGGTTCATGTCTGACACCTGTGATTTCTTCTATAAACGATCACTTTATTATAGGAACAGATCACCATATTCACTTTTGTTTCACTTCTGTAAAATATAAAAAAAGGCTTTAAAATCTAAAAGATTTAAACAGAAAGATTTTAATGGTTTGTCTTTCTTAAATAAAGCACAGTAATGGGCCACTGATTCTAATCTCAGAATTTTGGTTGCAGCTCCAGTCTGATCCTCCTGCTTCCTGTGCCTCTGTCTGTATTCGTGCCTCTCGATGGCGTCACTGTTCGTTTAGCAGCCAGTTATTTGATTTCCATTAAGAATCAAAACTGACCACATCTTACTCAGTATTTATGTATTAAAGTTTCCTTCCACATTAAACACATGTAATTCTTGCACCTGTGATTTTTTCTTCAGTGGAGCAGTAGCTTCAAATAAATTAATAAATGTCATAAATATGTTGAACTGTGTCGTACTTGCCTTTAAAACGTTTATCTGGTTGGAAGGATGTAATTGTCGACATTTTAATATTTTGGCTATAAATTTCCTCCGTAGGAAACACAAAATGCTTCAGAATTTCTAGTCGTTTTTGCCAGTTTCTATTTATTCTTTATCGTTAGAATTCAGCCAATAATCTGAAGGTTTATTCATGTCTGTAAATGTAAATCACCTCTAAATATACACAAATATGAGAATTAAGTATTGATATTCATCAGGAGTGATGCTGTAAACCTAGTAATAGGAAATGATAAATAAATACATCACCAAACCAAGTTACCTGATTTTATTGATTCCTGTTGCTTTTACAAAAAGTTTGAGGGGAAATGATGTAAACATAGAAATAATTTTAATATAATTGCTGTGAATTCCCTCTATAATAAACACAGCAATAACTAGCTGTAAATCATCCTTAAATGTGCAATAATATGGAAATAAGAAGATTAATCTTTCAACTAAACTAAATAAGTTCCTGTTAAAAATCTCAACGAGTTTATTTATACAAATTTACCAAACACTACAATGTTCATATTACTAGTATGAAAATGATAATTACATGGAAAACAGGAAAGTTGCTTCATTTTCTTGCAGCATGTTTAATCCACCTTCTTGTTTCCAACAAATAATAATAATTATATATGTTTTTATCTCATGTGAATTTGAGAAAAAAAACAGATTACAGTAATAAATTGGAAATTTTCTCCTCACACTTATCAATTATCCAGTTCACAGAGGAAGTGTCGTCCATGTGGAACTAAATAAATCAGACATGACTCATAAATCTGCTGTTTTTTTAGTTCTGTGGTTTTCAACATGAGGCCCGGGGACCTGCAGGGGTCCATGAAGGATCACAGGGCGTCCCCAGAATAAAGGAGTATTAATAATTATCAATTATCCATAGATAAGAAAATGACTAAAATGGATTTAGAACCAAAAATAAATGAATGACTTGAATTATTAAGGTGTATTTATTTCTTATTTGCACATGAATTTATCTAATTTTAATTTTCCATGTTCCATATTATGTTTAAAATTAATGGAGGAACAAATATATAAATAAATAAATAAATAATATTAAAATCCATCCATCCATCCATCCATTGTCTCCCGCTTATCCGGGGCCGGGTCGCGGGGGCAGCAGTCTAAGCAGGGACTCCCAGACTTCCCTCACCCCGGACACGTCCTCCAGCTCCTCCGGTGGGACCCCAAGGCGTTCCCAGGCCAGCCGAGAGACATAGTCCCTCCAGCGTGTCCTGGGTCTTCCCCGGGGCCTCCTCCCGGTGGGACATGCCCAGAACACCTCCCTAGGGAGGCGTCCAGGAGGCATCCTGAGCAGATGCCCGAGCCACCTCAGCTGGTTCCTCTCAATGTGTAGGAGCAGCGGCTCTACTCCGAGCTCCTCCCGTGTGACCGAGCTCCTCACCCTATCCCTAAGGGTGCGCCCGGCCACTCTGCGGAGGAAGCCCATTTCAGCCACTTGTATACGCGATCTTGTCCTTTCGGTCATTACCCAAAGCTCATGACCATAGGTGAGGGTAGGAACGTAGATTGACCGGTAAATCGAGAGCTTCGCCTTCCGGCTCAGCTCCTTCTTCACCACAACGGACCGATACAGCGACCGCATCACTGCAGACGCTGCACCGATCCGCCTGTCAATCTCACGCTCCATCCTTCCCTCACTCGTGAACAAGACCCCGAGATACTTGAACTCCTCCACTTGGGGCAGAGACTCACCACCCACCCGGAGAGAGCAAACCACCTTTTTCCGGTCGAGAACCATGGCCTCGGATTTGGAGGAGCTGATTCTCATCCCAGCCGCTTCACACTCGGCTGCAAACCGCCCCAGTGCCTGCTGCAGGTCCTGGCTCGAAGAAGCCATCAGGACAACATCATCTGCAAACAGCAGAGATGAAATCCTGTGGTTCCCAAACCAGGCCCCCTCCGGCCCCTGGCTGCGCCTAGAAATTCTGTCCATAAATATAATGAACAGAACCGGTGACAAAGGGCAGCCCTGGCGGAGTCCAACATGCACTGGGAACAGGTCTGACTTACTGCCGGCAATGCGAACACAGCTCCTGCTCCGGTCATACAGGGACCGGACAGCCCTTAGCAAAGAGCCCCGGACCCCATACTCCCAGAGCACCCCCCAAAGGACACCACGAGGTACACGGTCGAATGCCTTCTCCAGATCCACAAAACACATGTGGACTGGTTGGGCATACTCCCATGAGCCCTCGAGGACGCGATGGAGAGTATAGAGCTGGTCCAGTGTTCCACGACCGGGACGAAAACCACACTGCTCCTCCTGAATCCGAGGTTCGACTATCGGTCGGATTCTCCTCTCCAGCACCCTGGAATAGACCTTACCGGGAAGGCTGAGGAGTGTGATTCCCCTGTGATTGGAACACACCCTCCGGTCCCCCTTCTTATACAGAGGGACCACCACCCCGGTCTGCCACTCCACAGGTACTGTCCCCGACCGCCACGCGATGTTGCAGAGACGTGTCAGCCAAGACAGTCCCACAACATCCAGAGACTTGAGGTACTCAGGACGGATCTCATCCACCCCCGGAGCCTTGCCACCGAGGAGCTTGCCAACCACCTCAGTGACTTCAGCCAGGGTGATGGACGAGTCCGCCCCTGGGTCCCCAGTCTCTGCTTCCTCCTCGGAGGACGTGACAGTGGGATTGAGGAGATCCTCAAAGTACTCCTTCCACCGCCCGACAACATCCCCAGTCGAGGTCAGCAGCTCTCCACCCGCACTGTAAACAGTGTTGGTGAAGCACTGCTTTCCCCTCCTGAGGCGCCGGACGGTTTGCCAGAATCTCCTTGAGGCCGTCCGATAGTCCTCCTCCATGGCCTCCCCGAACTCCTCCCAAACCCGAGTTTTTGCCTCTGCGACCGCCCGAGCCGCGGCACGCTTGGCCCGCCGGTACTCACCAGCTGCCTCAGGAGTCCCACGAGCCAACAAGACTCGATAGGACTCCTTCTTCAGCTTGACGGCATCCCTTACTTCCGGTGTCCACCACCGGGTTCGGGGATTGCCGCCGCGACAAGCACCACGGACCTTACGACCACAGCTACGAGCAGCCGCATCAACAATAGAGGTGGAGAACATGGCCCACTCGGAGTCCATGTCTCCAACCTCCCCCGGGATCAGGGAGAAACTCTCCCGGAGGTGGGAGTTGAACATGGACATGGAGACTAGCTCTGGGGACATGGAATGTCACCTCGCTGGGGGGGAAGGAGCCTGAGCTTGTGCGGGAGGTGGAGCGTTACCGGCTAGATATAGTCGGCCTCACCTCCACGCACAGCTTGGGCTCTGGAACCCATCTTCTTGAGAGGGGTTGGACTCTCTATTTCTCTAATATTAAAATGGAAATTAAATATATATTTAATTTTAAATTGAATGTATATATATATATACTAGTAAGCACGTTTACTGGTTTATTTATCTATGGGAAATAATACAATAAATATATATCCTATATAGTAAATATAACATGTCACCACCTAATCATCAAATCATCATGATAATAAATGACTTGCATATGTGTTCATACTATCTCTTCTTTTATTATTATTAATTTTTTTCAAATCTATTCTCTTTTACTCTTAGATGACCTCTATACTCACAAATTGTGCACTTTTTGACAATAAAACTGTTTATGAACATCAACTTCTAAAAACTGATCATATATAAACATTTTTATCATAAATCTCTGAAAGAAATTCTTTCCTGTTCAAAACATTCAGCTGGATCTAAACACAGGACTGTTGGCTTCATGTCTTTCTTTGGCTTTAAACTCCCATGACAGTTCAGAGAGAAAGTAGGTCTAGTAAGGCTTCTGTAGCTCACCAGGTAAGACACCTGTTTGGAGACTCATCAGTTAAGGGTTCAAACCCTGCTTCCAACATATAAAGTCAGAAACCCAAATGTTAAAGAAAGTTTTATGAAACTTCCACACACTGTGTTAGAAGACTGACCAGACCTTCTTAGTCATAGTTTCAAATGTTAGTGAGTTTTAAAAACCCAACATCCAAAGTAAGATAAATAAAAACCCCCAATACAATCAGTCATGGTGTGAATTCGTCTTGTGGAACAGTGGTTTAGTCTCTGACCTAAAGAACCAGAGAGAAAAGTTGAAAATCAAACCCAGGCAGGCTGTCATAGGTCTAAGGGCTTTTTTCCCCCCACAAAATATGGTGTAACATTTTTTTTTTACTTTTTTGAGCGACATACTATAGTATGACCAATTTTTTGGGTGACATACTATAGTATGACCAATTTTTTGAGTGACATAGTATAGAATGACGTTTTTAGGGCATCATAGTATAGTTTGACCATTTTTTTACAACATACTATAGTATGACCTTTTTTGAGCGACAAAGTATAGTATGACGTTTTTTGAGCGACATACTATAGCGTGGCATTTTTTGGTGGACATAATATAGTATGACGTTTTTGTGCAACATGCTTTTTCTTTCTTCCATCTGTAATACTCTACCCTAACCATAACCCTAACCCACTCATATACTTTTTATATCTGCTGTGTTTCCAGAGTCCTGCCCTGTGTTGAGGGATTTTTGGTTCCCGGAGGCTCTGTTGCTGTTCTCGTTCACCCGGAGGCTATGATGGATCTTATCGCCGTGTCGTCCACATTTCATTCTATTTCTGTTATTGTATTTGATGTCATATTCAATTTTTCCTGTCTGAATGTATTGTGTCCATCTGTTCTATTGCACAGCTCTTCATTCTGGAAGAGGCAGCCTCCTGTTACTCTTCCTGAGGGTTCTTCTGTTTTGTTTTTACCAATAAAGTTTTTTTATGGAGTTTTACCTAGTATGAAATGAGGGTCTGAGGACAGGTGATGTAGTAGTGCTTTTGTACAACTGTTAAGTCCATTGGAATGAATTTGTGATTTGTGATTTCGAGCTATACAAATAAAATTGAATCTAATTAAATGAAATTATATAGTATGACTTCTTTTACACAATATGCAATTATGTGACATTTTTTCACCCGACATGCTAAATTATGACTTTTAATTTGTGGTATGCTATATTATCACCTCTTTTGAGCGACATACTATAGTATGACCCATTTTGGGCGACATACTATAGTATGACCTTTTTTGAGCGACATACTATAGTATGACCTTTTTTGAGCGACATACTATAGTATGACCTTTTTTAGGCGACATAGTATAGTATGACCTTTTTGAACGACATAGTATAGTATGACCTTTTTGGGGCGACATAGTATAGTATGACCTTTTTGAACGACATAGTATAGTATGACCTTTTTGAACGACATAGTATAGTATGACCTTTTTTGAGCGACATACTATATTATAGTATGACCTTTTTTAGGCGACATAGTATAGTATGACCATTTTTGAGCGACATAGTATAGTATGACCATTTTTGAGCGACATAGTATAGTATGACCTATTTCGAGCGACGTACTATAGTAAGACCTATTTCGAGCGACATACTATAGTATGACCATTTTTGAGCGACATACTATAGTATGACCATTTTTGAGCGACATACTATAGTATGACCATTTTTGAGCGACATAGTATAGTATGACCTTTTTTGAGCGACATAGTATAGTATGACCTATTTTGAGCGACATACTATAGTATGACCTATTTCGAGCGACGTACTATAGTAAGACCTATTTCGAGCGACATACTATAGTATGACCATTTTTGAGCGACATACTATAGTATGACCATTTTTGAGCGACATACTATAGTATGACCATTTTTGAGCGACATAGTATAGTATGACCTATTTTGAGCGACATAGTATAGTATGACCATTTTTGAGCGACATAGTATAGTATGACCTTTTTGAGGCAACATGCTATAGTATGACCTTTTTTAGGCGACATAGTATAGTATGACCTTTTTTGAGCGACATAGTATAGTATGACCTTTTTTGAGCGACATAGTATAGTATGACCATTTTTGGGCGACATAGTATAGTATGACCATTTTTGAGCGACATACTATAGTATGACCATTTTTGAGCGACATACTATAGTATGACCTTTTTTGAGCGACATAGTATAGTATGACCATTTTTGAGCGACATAGTATAGTATGACCTATTTTGAGCGACATACTATAGTATGACCTATTTCGAGCGACGTACTATAGTAAGACCTATTTCGAGCGACATACTATAGTATGACCATTTTTGAGCGACATACTATAGTATGACCATTTTTGAGCGACATACTATAGTATGACCATTTTTGAGCGACATAGTATAGTATGACCTATTTTGAGCGACATAGTATAGTATGACCATTTTTGAGCGACATAGTATAGTATGACCTTTTTGAGGCAACATAGTATATTATGACCATTTTTGGGCGACATAGTATAGTATGACCTTTTTGAGGCAACATGCTATAGTATGACCTTTTTTAGGCGACATAGTATAGTATGACCTTTTTTGAGCGACATAGTATAGTATGACCTTTTTTGAGCGACATAGTATAGTATGACCATTTTTGGGCGACATAGTATAGTATGACCATTTTTGAGCGACATACTATAGTATGACCATTTTTGAGCGACATACTATAGTATGACCTTTTTTGAGCGACATAGTATAGTATGACCATTTTTGAGCGACATAGTATAGTATGACCTATTTTGAGCGACATAGAATAGTATGACCTTTTTTGAGCGACATAGTATAGTATGACCTTTTTTAGGCACATACTATAGTATGACGTTTTTTGGGTGACATAGTATAGTATGACCATTTTTGAGCGACATAGTATAGTATGACCATTTTTGAGCGACATAGTATAGTATGACCATTTTTAGGCACATACTATAGTATGACCATTTTTGAGCGACATTGTATAGTATGACCTTTTTGAGCGACATAGTATAGTATGACCATTTTTGAGCGACATAGTATAGTATGACCATTTTTAGGCACATACTATAGTATGACGTTTTTTGGGTGACATAGTATAGTATGACCATTTTTGAGCGACATACTATAGTATGACCATTTTTGAGCGACATAGTATAGTATGACCATTTTTGAGCAACATAGTATAGTATGACCATTTTTAGGCACATACTATAGTATGACGTTTTTTGGGTGACATAGTATAGTATGACCATTTTTGAGCGACATAGTATAGTATGACCATTTTTGAGCGACATACTATAGTATGACCTTTTTTGAGCGACATAGTATAGTATGACCTATTTTGAGCGACATAGTATAATATAACCTATTTTGAGCGACATAGTATAGTATGACCTTTTTTGAGCGACATAGTATAGTATGACCATTTTTAGGCACATACTATAGTATGACCATTTTTGAGCGACATAGTATAGTATGACCTATTTTGAGCGACATAGTATAGTATGACCATTTTTGAGCGACATAGTATAGTATGACCTTTTTTGAGCGACATAGTATAGTATGACCTATTTTGAGCGACATAGTATAGTATGACCATTTTTGAGCGACATACTATAGTATGACGTTTTTTGGGTGACATAGTATAGTATGACCATTTTTGAGCGACATAGTATAGTATGACGTTTTTTGGGTGACATAGTATAGTATGACCTATTTTGAGCGACATAGTATAGTATGACCATTTTTGAGCGACATAGTATAGTATGACCATTTTTGAGCGACATAGTATAGTATGACCTTTTTTGAGCGACATAGTATAGTATGACCTATTTTGAGCGACATAGTATAGTATGACCATTTTTGAGCGACATACTATAGTATGACGTTTTTTGGGTGACATAGTATAGTATGACCATTTTTGAGCAACATAGTATAGTATGACGTTTTTTGGGTGACATAGTATAGTATGACCTATTTTGAGCGACATAGTATAGTATGACCATTTTTGAGCGACATACTATAGTATGACCATTTTTGAGCGACATACTATAGTATGACCTTTTTTGAGCGACATAGTATAGTATGACCAATTTTGAGCGACATAGTATAGTATGACCAATTTTTAGCGATATACTATAGTATGACCTTTTTTGAGCGACATAGTATAGTATGACCTTTTTTGAGCGACATAGTATAGTATGACCTTTTTTGAGCGACATACTATAGTATGACCTTTTTTGAGCGACATAGTATAGTATGACCTTTTTTGAGCGACATACTGTAGTATCACCTTTTTTGAGCGACATAGTATAGTATGACCTATTTTGAGCGACATACTATAATATGACCTATTTTGAGCGACATAGTATAGTATGACCTATTTTGAGCGACATAGTATAGTAGGACCATTTTTGAGCGACATAGTATAGTATGACCATTTTTGAGCGACATACTATAGTATGACCATATTTGAGCGACATACTATAGTATGACCTTTTTTGAGCGACATAGTATAGTATGACCATTTTTGAGCGACATAGTATAGTATGACCAATTTTTAGCGATATACTATAGTATGACCTTTTTTGAGCGACATAGTATAGTATGACCTTTTTTGAGCGACATAGTATAGTATGACCATTTTTGAGCGACATAGTATAGTATGACCATTTTTGAGCGACATAGTATAGTATGACCATTTTTGAGCGACATACTGTAGTATGACCTATTTTGAGCGACATACTATAATATGACCTATTTTGAGCGACATAGTATAGTATGACCTATTTTGAGCGACATAGTATAGTATGACCATTTTTGAGCGACATAGTATAGTATGACCTATTTTGAGCGACATAGTATAGTATGACCTTTTTTGAGCGACATAGTATAGTATGACCATTTTTGAGCGACATAGTATAGTATGACCATTTTTGAGCGACATACTGTAGTATGACCTATTTTGAGCGACATACTATAATATGACCTATTTTGAGCGACATAGTATAGTATGACCTATTTTGAGCAACATAGTATAGTATGACCTTTTTTGAGCGACATAGTATAGTATGACCTTTTTTGAGCGACATAGTACTTTTTTAATCTGTTGTGTTTCCTGCTCTGTGAACATGCTGCAGTGCAGCCACTGAGGAATCAATGAAATCCAACATGTGTAAAGGTAGGACTTCAACTAAACCAACCTCCACCAAGCTCCAGTTGTTCAGCAGAACAGGAAAGTTCTCAGAATCACAAGAGAATAATAACAATAAGCACAGAGAGCTGGATGATCGACTGGTTGAGTCTGCTGCATCAGTAACCTGCATCTTTATTTATTTTACCACAGCAATTTACCCTATGAATACACATACATGTAAATATGACAACATGAAAGAATGCAGAGACAACTAGAAACTAACATTCACAGAGTAACACACTCTGACTTCAACACACCGACATTAGTTCTCATCTTCACTTTGGATGATGGCCTTTTAACTTCTATATATTTCAGTTAAATCCAATAATAAACATTTAGGTATTTTTCTGTATCTAAACCATTATTTAGATCTATAGATATAAATATATTTAGATCTATCTAAATTTAAAATTCAGACAATGAGCTAAGACAAATATTTTACTTTACTGCAATGGGGAGAAGATGGAAATTAAACTGTACATATTGTTTTTTTTAACTACTTTCAATTGAGTTGAAAACAACACATTTTAGAATGAATCAAAAACATAAAAGTGATTCAATAACACAACAAAATCTATTAAAAACATGTAACAAGGGGTCAGAATATTTCTTCCAGAAGTTCCTCCTCCTGAGATGATGTTTGCTATTCACACCACACATAAATAAATGACTCGTTTAACGCAGAACCTAAACTAACGTCACCTCTAGATGGCAGCAAATATCACAGGAAGGATCATCTGTCACCTTCATATTCCCACCAAAAAAACTATTACCAATAAAAACTTTCTCCCTCCAGCCCCATTAGTAATTATAATTACAGTTTTAGCTCATAAACTAGCTGTTGCTGCTTTATTAGCACTATTCAGCTAATTAAAGTCAGATTTTTACCACTTTATATATTAATTATTAATTAGGCTGAGTCAGAATAAACAAAAAGTGAAGCTTAATAAAAGGTTGAATAAATGGTAAATGGACGTGTTCCTGCAGTAAAATTAAAAATTAAAAGAGAGTTAATGATGAACACCAGCAACCTTATAAAAACATATATAAATTATTCATTGATAGTAATTCACTAACAGGTAGTTTGATTTAATGTACGTTGTGCAGGATAAAAACATGATGTAAAAAGCTAATACTAGTATAAAATGATAAATAAGTAACTCAGGATATTTGCAGATTCTGGTGAAACGTTTCATTGTGTGTCTTTACCCAGCGAGAGTCCCCCTCATTCCCGTTAAACACTTTAAACACTCCCTTGTGATGATTGACAGCTACAACCTGTGATTATAACACCTCAAAACGCTTAGAAAGCTGAGCAGCACTTCTCTAAACAGACATATGTGCTGTCACGTATGGCGGTTTGTGGACTCATTATTTAGCAGGAAAAAAGCTGTAAAATCACTGTTAAAGTTTGATGAACTATCAGTTTATAAATGGACGTACAATCATGATTATAGACCTTTTATGAATTAATTATTAGGCACTACCAGAGAAAATAATGTTTATAGATGGGTTATGAATAATTATAAACCAGTAAAATACAGAAAATCCCCAACTATCTATAAACTATTAATATATGATTATTGTTAAGTATTAATACTTAAGTAATGACACTTGATTTTTAGTCTTTTTACATCACTGGTACTTTTATTTAATATCATCTAAATAATTCCATCAAAACTCTAACTCTTTTAAAAAACTAAAATGTTGGAATACACTTGATTCACTATAGTTTGGACAACTGAAACTTTAATTTTGATAAATAATCATATTTCAATGTTTATTTGATGTTTTAGGAAAAAACAACTTCACAGCGTGAAGGTAAATCCTCCTTTTGCAGTAGAAAATATCTTCACCATGTTTTTCTTCTCGCAGCATGAAGAATGTGTCGGAGCTTTGACGTGTCGTCAGAGTGAATTCCACGTCCAGTCCTCACATGAATTCACGTGTCTTTTCCTGTCTCGCTCGTGTATTTGCATATTTCACCGAGCTGGGAGTCGGTGAGTCACAACACGACAGCAGCTACTTTCTGCTGAGCTGCTTCTGTGGATACGTGGAGATCTGCTCCATTCCCTCGTCCTGTCATCGTGTGAAAGAACATTTGTGTTTCTGGGTTTTATCGCTGCCATGAAACGACGAGTCACAAATAAATATGAATGAATGCGTCTGTTAGTCTTAGATAATACCTCACAATAATCGTCTATAAATAGATTATGGTTAAATTAACTTTAATACACTGTTATCCAGCATGTTACTGTTTTTTTTACAGTAGAAGTACTGTACTTCTATTTACAGTATTGTGTCTTTACTGTAATATTAAACAAAAACTATTAAATACTGTGATTTCAGTTGCATTTACAGTATTAAGTGAGTAATTGTATAATAAATAAATTCAGTGATTTGATTGTATTTGACAACATTAAGTGATTTACTGTATAATTCAGTAACTCTTCGACTACTGTGATTATGTTTTAAATACACATCAATCTACTGTAATAACCATAATTTTTAATAATCACAGTAAAGTTACTGTGTTTAACACAGTAAATAAACTTTTTCAGTCTAAAGTTATTTTCTGTGTCAGAATTAAATTCATTCTTAAACCATCTATAAATATTATTGTATGTTTGACTATTGCAAAACAAAATAAATTCATTTCTTAAAGTTTGTCGCTCTTGTAAAACACATTTAACCATAAATTCATAAAACGTATTTTCAGGCTGCCGTGTTCTTTCTTAGTTTGAGCTCTCGCTGTGCCGACACGTTCAGGACTCACCAGTCGTTTCTAAACCTGTTTGACTTCTACAGAACAGTCGAGTTTGTGTCCTTGCATCTTCCCTAAATACATTCACACACTTTCATGAATCCTGTCGATCATATTAATGAAATAATATTTACTCTCTCACCCATTTTGTATCTTGCACCCATGTGTTTCACACATTTTTTTTATGTTATTCCTTATTTCATGATTAAGTTGTTGCAGGAACATCGTCAGGTGTGTGTGTTAAAGTGTGTGTTAAAGTGTGTGTGTGACACTGCAGCGTTAGCAGGGAAAGTACATTAACCACACACCAATAGAAAAACGGTTTCCCAGAACGAGTCAAAACTTTGACCTCGTCGTCGGTTTCTGTTTCCTCCGTTAACAAACAGCTTTGTTCATTTTGTGTTGTAAAAAGCAACAATGACTGGACACAATGCTGAATGGATTTAACATACTACTCAGTCAAACAGTGTGAGGACAGTAAATAGTGTTTATTTGATGTTAGAATCAAACCTTTAAAAAGCTAAAAGCTGCATTTTGTCAGCAACCAACTCAAAGCATCAAATGATCTTTAACTACGATTTGATAATCGTGCAAACATTTAAAGATCTAAAAATTCATTAGGAAAATCATCCATAAATGCTACAGCCTTGCAGCCATAACTAAATCAAATCAGTCTTATTAAAAAGCTGTGACACTGTCCTACACACGGGGAATAAAGGGATTTTTATTAATCAAAAATGCATTTATAGCAATTAAAATGTCACTTTAAATATATATATATTATCATATTCATTATTTAGCATGAATCTATATTTGTGCTGAATGATTCTTAAACAATGATAAAACAAGATTTTGCAGATTTTATTTTCCTGCTTGTTGCTCAAAAATCAATTTGCCTAAAACTGCAGCAGAATCAATAATTTAACAACAACGTGCTGATGATGTTTTCCTGATGTTAAACTGGATATTTAAAGTACATAGAAACCAACTGTAAATGTATTGTACAGAGCTGCAGGAAGCAGCAGCATTTTTTGTCCATAAATATTAATGAGACTCTTCTGATTGGCTGGTTTTCACTTGGATGACGACAGGAGAATCTACTGTCAGCTACTGTGTGACATCACAAAGTACATTTAAGCGAGTGCCGAACATAGTATGTAGAGCATACCCCCTGCCACACACACACACACACACACACACACACACACACACACACACACACACACACACACACACACACACACACACACACACACACACACACACACACACACACACACACTAATTAATATTATTTTCTTTTATCACAGACAAACGTGGAGATGTCAGTGAAGCTTTAGTCTTCCTCAGATATAAGAACACGGTTAACACAGTAAGTTTTTACTATTAAAAAAAAACCTCAAATATTATTTTGATTAGTTCATTACAATTGTTATTATTACTAAAATGCTATGAATACTTTAGTGCATCATATATATATATATATATTTTCTGCATTATTTTTGACTTGCTTGTACGTGTAGATATAATAATTGATGTCCTGTATTGTGTGTGTGTCTTTTTTTATTTTACTGTATATTTGTTGTATATTTTATTAAATATTAATTGACATTAAAAAAATCCCTTTTTTTTTTAATAAAGATACAATTTGTATCAACAGCAACCTGCCTCTGTTCTCATTCTTTAACTGTAGGGAGACAGGTATCGGGTTGAGGCCACGTCCAGAGACCTGGACCTGGACCAGGACCTGGACTGGACTCATCTGATCTGGTTCTGACTCTGCAGCACCAGGATCTGGGCCACCAGCAGCTGTGGGTCCAGCAGCTGGGGGCAGCGGTCCATGGCGGCGTCCACCAGCTGGGCGCTGTAGATGGCCAGCAGCTTCTTCCTGACGGCCTGCCTCTCCTCGCCGATGGAGCCCGGCGGCGGTGGCAGGGGGGGCGGGTCCCACGCGGGGGGGCGGGCCCCGTAGGGGTCGGACAGCGGGGGGCAGTGCCGCTGGAGGCCGTAGACGGGTCCGTAAGCGTACCGCGACGGCGGGTAGGACGCCGCCCCGTAGCCGAAGCTGTTGGCTGGGCCCGTGGCGTGGAAGGCTGCAGGACCCCCCCCGGAGCAGCACATGCAGGGCCCCCGCCCCTGGACGTAGACCTGCTGCTGGGGACCCGGGCCCGGCTGGCTCCAGTCCACCAGCTGACTGTCCACGGACCCGAGTCCAGAGTCCAGCTGGTCCTGGGAGCAGCCGGGACGCCCCGGGCCCGGATCGGAGTGGGGGGGCTGGCCCCCGCCCTTCTTCTTCCTGGACGGGGGCCTCTTGTTGCCGTGGTGATTCGGCTTGTGGTCTTTCTTCGAAGAGCCGGACTCGGGCCCCAGAGACAGAACCTCCACCATGTCCTCCAGCAGCAGGAAGCTCTGGCCCGGGACCGGACTGGACTGGGGCGGGGCCTGTTTCTGAGAGGGAGTGGCCTGCCTCTGATGGGGAGGGGCCTGCGTCTGAGGGGGCGGGGCCTGCTTCTGTTTGTCACGAAGGACATCGGCGAGCAGACGGTTGGGCTGTTGGGCTCGTTCAGGATGATCGAACTTACACCTGATCCCATACGTGCATTTTCTCCCTGAAGGAACAACGAAACAGAAGAAGACCTGATATATACATGATAATTATTCTGATGGACAAATAATTAATCACATTTTTGGTTCATTAAATGATTTAAAATGTTGATCAGTGTTTGCCACAACCCAAAGATCATCAGTTTACTATTATAGAAGAATAAAGAAACCAGGAAATAATCAGAACAGAAGCTGGAACCTTCTTAAAGAAAACGACTAATCGATTAATCAATTACCAGAACAGCTAACTAGGATCAGTAGCTCACCGTAGGGACACGGCTGTTTTTTCTGGGTCTTTGGGACCTTCCTCAGGAAGTTCTCCAGCGTGGGTCCATGTCGGCCCAGAGGATCATCAGGAGGCATGAACCTGCACCAGGGTCACAGCACCACACGTTAAAGATGAATCAGAGATACATAAAATGAATGTTGAGTATTTCCAGCTGGTATTATCCCGTCTGTTCGGTGGTGGAGCGTCACTGACTTGTCGTTGACGAAGCTGTACATGAGCAGCCGCTCCTCGATGAATCTCTTCCACTCGGGCTTCCCTCCCTGCAGGTCTCGGTACATGTCGTTGGACACGATGACGCCGTCAGAGTCGTATCCCAGCTGCACGATGTACCAGTCATCGTTGCACACCACGCGTTTTCCCGCCACGCGCCGCGACGGCGTGAACGCCAGGATTTTCCTCCGCTCCAGGTCGCGCAGGATGTGCTGATCTGTTTTTTTCAGCCAATCAGACGCGTTAAACTTCACAATCAGGAAGCTGCTGCAGCTTTTTAATTTAAGCTCAGATTTAACCAAGTTAAATATTAAATGAACACAATTTACAGCATCAGAGTCAAGAAAGACTTGGAAAACTGGAAAAAAAAAAGCGTTGGCAGGTGGAGCTACTGTATGACATCACAAAGGTAAGGAAGTACAACAACCACCTTTAAGGGAAAATGATGGTGACAGAACATTTACACAAATACTTGTTTACTCCTCTGTTTTCTTTAACTCAAACCTTTCACTATACACAAACAAACACATATTATACATATGTGTATATGTATGTGTATATGTATTATATATATATTTATATATATAATACATATAAATATAACATAAAAAAATGACATGTACTACTATACACACACACACACATATATATATATATATATATATATATATATATATATATATATATATATATATATATATATATATACATACATACCCACACACACACACACACACACACACACACACTATACTACTTAGTTGATAAACACATTTGTTACTGATGATATTAAGATTATCTTGTTATTCTTATACCACACAGACATTTTTTACCTTCACATTATTTCTACATTAAAAGCTTTTATCTTCAGATATAAGAAAAACAGTCAATAATCTTAATTAGCATCTGTGGTTTTGCAGGATGTGCTGATCTGTTCATCGAAACCATGTCAGATCAGTGTTTAGAATCAGATGAAGGTGGTTAATCACCATCATCAGCATCACTTCTTCAGGAAGCTGCAGCAGCATTGCACTGTGGGTCTTTCCCAGCGGCAGGTTTAACCTGGTTAAAGGTTAAAGCAGAACAACTACTGATAACTGTGGTTGAGATGTAGGTCACATGGTTTTCACTGGTTCTCCCTGCTCGGAAAAACCCTGCATTTTATCTGGTGAATTATAGACCCAAATCACAGAGAAAGTTCCTTTACTGGGGAACTGAATGGGTTTTTCCCATTTTGATAAACAGAATTTTGCATCACAGAAACATTTGAAACAATGCTGAACTTATAATAATTACCCATCTAGCCTTTCTGCCTACAAGTTAATCTGAAGGAGCGAGGCTGCAACCGAGTGGATGAATCTGTTGATTACTGAATCTGTTGATGGGTTAGTTGTTAAATGAGTGACCTCTGACCTGTGATAGGAACGTCTGGCCTCGGCTGCTCTTTCCTCCACGAGGGAACAAACACGGTGACCTGGCTGTGGCCTCGTTCCAGGAAGAAGTTCACGGCCAACTGGATCCCCAGGCAGGAGAACACCTCCTTGTTTCCATGGCTGAATGAATGAATGAATGAACAAATGAATGAATGAATGAATGCATGAATGCATGAATGGAGTTGTTTGTTAGGTTCATAAAAGTATTTTATTGACGGAATCTACATAATTCATTTTAGTTTCAAAAATAAGAAGTTCAAGTAATTCTGTTAGCTACTGTTAGTTATTGTTAGCTACTGTTAGTTATTGTTAGCTACTGTTAGTTATTGTTAGCCACTGTTAGTTATTGTTAGCCACTGTTAGTTATTGTTAGCTACTGTTAGTTATTGTTAGCCACTATTTGCTAATGTTAGTTATTGTAAGCTACTGTTAGTTATTGTTAGCCACTGTTAGTTATTGTTAGCCACTGTTAGTTATTGTTAGCCACTGTTAGTTATTGTTAGCCACTGTTAGCCACTGTTAGTTATTGTTAGCTACTGTTAGTTATTGTTAGCTACTGTTAGTTATTGTTAGCTACTGTTAGTTATTGTTAGTTACTGTTAGTTATTGTTAGCCACTGTTAGCCACTGTTTGCTATTGTTAGCCACTGTTAGTCATTGTTAGCCACTGTTTGCTATTGTTAGCCACTGTTAGTTATTGTTAGCTACTGTTAGTTATTGTTAGTTACTGTTAGTTATTGTTAGCTACTGTTAGCCACTGTTAGTTATTGTTTGCTATTGTTAGCCACTGTTAGTTATTGTTAGCTACTGTTAGTTATTGTTAGTTACTGTTAGTTATTGTTAGCTACTGTTAGTTATTGTTAGCCACTGTTAGCCACTGTTAGCCACTGTTTGCTATTGTTAGCCACTGTTAGTTATTGTTAGCCACTGTTAGCCACTGTTTGCTATTGTTAGCCACTGTTAGTTATTGTTAGCCACTGTTAGCCACTGTTTGCTATTGTTAGCCACTGTTAGTTATTGTTAGCTACTGTTAGTTATTGTTAGTCACTGTTAGTTATTGTGAGCTACTGTTTGCTACTGTTAGCCACTGTTTGCTATTGTTAGCCACTGTTAGTTATTGTTAGCCACTGTTAGCCACTGTTTGCTATTGTTAGCCACTGTTAGTTATTGTTAGCTACTGTTAGTTATTGTTAGTCACTGTTAGTTATTGTGAGCTACTGTTTGCTACTGTTAGCCACTGTTTGCTATTGTTAGCCACTGTTAGTTATTGTTAGCCACTGTTAGCCACTGTTTGCTATTGTTAGCCACTGTTAGTTATTGTTAGCTACTGTTAGTTATTGTTAGTCACTGTTAGTTATTGTTAGTCACTGTTAGTTATTGTGAGCTACTGTTTGCTACTGTTAGCCACTGTTTGCTATTGTTAGCCACTGTTAGCCACTGTTAGCCACTGTTTGCTATTGTTAGCCACTGTTAGTTATTGTTAGCCACTGTTAGCCACTGTTTGCTATTGTTAGCCACTGTTAGTTATTGTTAGCCACTGTTAGCCACTGTTTGCTATTGTTAGCCACTGTTAGTTATTGTTAGCCACTGTTTGCTATTGGTAGCCATTGTTAGTTATTGTTAGCCACTGTTAGCCACTGTTAGTTATTGTTAGCCACTGTTAGCTACTGTTAGTTATTGTTAGCCACTATTAGTTATTTTTAGCCTCTTATCTACGGTTAGTCTACATTAGTTAATGTTCCATTAATTATTAACATAGACTACTGGTGACTATTTTAATATCTGATAAATCTTGGATCATTAAATGGTGTCAAATGTTGATCAGTGTTTGTCAAAGCTGCAGTTTGAAGCTAAAATGTCTTTTTTTGTCCACAACCCGAATATCATCAGTTTACTATTATAGAAGAATAAAGAAACCAGGAAATAATCAGAGAACAGAAGCTGGAACCAGAGAATTTGGACATTTTAGAATTAAAAAATTACTCAAATCAATGAATCCATTATCTAAATAGTTGGCGATTAATTGATAAATCGTTGCTTTAATCGACATTAATATGAACTTTTTTATGTAGAAATTGCAACTTAAAACCAAAAACTAAAAGCTGTAATTTAACCATTTTTATTTAAAAATATCTCCAATGAGTTTACAACTAAAACTATAACATGTGACCTTTAACCTTTATCATCCACTTTATTTCCTGGCCACTTTTACCAGTTTACACAGTGGAACAAATGTCCTTTCACTGCACATTTTGGAGCCTTCACAAACTTTTTGGACTCGAGTTTAAGCCAAAAGCAAAAAACAAGCGTTTAAAGAGCGAGGAGCTTTTTGCTGAGGAAACGAGCCGGTTCTTCACCAGCAGGTTTCAGTCTCCAGACGAACATTTACATGTGATTTGCATATTCGAGCAGCGAGTTTACAGGTACAGACGTGTCAGGAAGGTGTCACACACACACACACACACACACACACACACACACACACACACACACACACACACACACACACACACACACACACACACACACACACACACACACACACACACACACACACACACACACACACACAGGTATGAGCACTTGAATCAGGGAAAAGGTTAAGTAATTTTTTTTAAATAGAATTGAATAGATCAGCATAAACACAGCTGAGACGATCTTTTTTTGTCTGATTTTGCTTTCATGAGACATAATTCAGTCTTTTCTTGAGTCATATAATGGACTGAAACAAACTAAATGCTGAAAACGAAAAGTTGTTAAGTTACAGACAAGGACGTCAAGGACATGAATAAAACAGCTGGATAAAATGAAAAATAATCATATTAAATTAGTGATTAATGATAAGCCTGATTCATAAGATCATTAAAAATAAGAGTGAAGATGGTAAATTAACAGATTTGAAATCACAAGCTGGAATCTTCAGAAGTTAAACACATTAGAAATGCAACGATTAATCAGCAATTAATCTGATAATCGATCATTATAATCTGATTATTTCCTGGTTTCTTTATTCTTCTATAATAGTAAACTGATGATCTTTGGGTTGTGGACAAAAAAAGACATTTTAGCTTCAATCTGCAGCTTTGACAAACACTGATCAACATTTTACACAAACAACTAATCTATTAATCATTTCATAATCAATAATTCATTTAAATGTCCGTTAGTTGCAGCCTTTAAGTTCAATAAATATCAGATACTTTGACATTTGACTCCAGCAATGAATTGATTATTGATTATAATCTTATAAACTTATAAACCAAACACCTTATTGATTAATCAAGCGTCCAACCAGGTGCTAGCTGCAGCTCTAAAACATGAGGAAATACCTGCAGGTTGTTTCAGCAGAATTTGACTAATTTTACATAAACTTTTTAGCTTCTTTATGACACTATTAGATTAACGAACATGTTCATCGGGTGAAAATATCAAGTTTGTGCTTGTAGAACTTCATCAAACACGGTTGGACGATGTATTTATTGTTTTTTTTTCCTCATAAAGATTTTATTGCTCGTAGCTGTAAACTTCAGTAAAACCCATTTTACTGCCTGTGTGTGTGTGTGTGTGTGTGTGTGTGTGTGTCGCCCTCAGTAAAACAGCATTTACTTCACTTACAACCTTATGTTCTGTTTTAAATGTCCTACTTTAATGACTTATTTGTCTCTTGATTGATGAATTTTATGTTTTCTGATGCTTATTTTTTAATATGTTATTATAATAGGTTCTTTTATTCACTTCATCATATTTTTGCATGTTTGGCACTTTGGTCAAATGAGAGTTGTTTGTGCTTTATAAATAGAATTACTTGATAGATTATGCTGATTTTTAATCACTTGTAGTAGAATAAATGTTATTTAACATATGTGGTTAACCCACATATTTAATGGTTATTCTTGTCAATTACTTTAATTTATTCTATTTTTTTTATTCACTTTGCAGGACTTATTTCATTTTATTATGTCAAGTGGTTGCATGAAAGTATTTATCCAACTCTAGATACTTTTAATATTTTTACTTGTCTGCACCTTGAATAAATTGTACATATTTTTCGAATCAATTTTAATTGAATTACCTGGATGTATAATGCGTGACGTAACGTAGAAGACAGTCTTTACTATAACAGATAATTACACTAACAGTGACTCGAAGATGCAAATTAGTGCAAACAAAGAATGTTTGAGCTTCTTGAACTGAAGAGATTTGCATATTTCAACTCTACTGCCCTGGAGCTGGAAACACGTGTAGACAGAAGTTTAGGACAGGAACCCTCCTCAGGGGGTAGGCAACCTGCTGACTACCAATAATCACTATTATTGATAATGTCAGCTATAGACTATCAATAATCACTATTGATGATAATATCAGCTATAGACTATAAATAATCACTATTAGTGATAATATCAGCTATAGACTATCAATAATCACTGTTGATGATAATATCAGCTATAGACTATCAATAATCACTGTTGATGATAATATCAGCTATAGACTATCAATAATCACTGTTGATGATAATATCAGCTATAGACTATCAATAATCACTAGTATTGATAATATCAGCTATAGACTATCAATATTCACTATTATTGATAATATCAGCTATAGACTATCAATAATCACTATTGATGATAATATCAGCTATAGACTATCAATAATCACTATTATTGATAATATCAGCTATAGACTATCAATAATCACTATTGATGATAATATCAGCTATAGACTATCAATAATCCCTATTATTGATAATATCAGCTATAGACTATCAATAATCACTATTATTGATAATATCAGCTATAGACTATCAATAATCACTATTGATGATAATATCAGCTATAGACTATCAATAATCACTATTGATGATAATATCAGCTATAGACTATCAATAATCACTATTATTGATAATATCAGCTATAGACTATCGATAATCACTATTGATGATAATATCAGCTATAGACTATCAATAATCACTATTGATGATAATATCAGCTATAGACTACCAATAATCACTATTATTGATGATAATATCAGCTATAGACTATCAATAATCACTATTGATGATGATATCAGCTATAGACTATCAATAATCACTATTATTGATAATATCAGCTATAGACTATCAATAATCACTATTGATGATAATATCAGCTATAGACTATCAATAATCACTATTGATGATAATATCAGCTATAGACTATCAATAATCACTATTGATGATAATATCAGCTATAGACTATCAATAATCACTATTATTGATAATATCAGCTATAGACTATCAATAATCACTATTGATGATAATATCAGCTATAGACTATCAATAATCACTATTGATAATATCAGCTATAGACTATCAATAATCACTATTATTGATAATATCAGCTATAGACTATCAATAATCACTATTGATGATGATATCAGCTATAGACTATCAATAATCAGTATTGATGATAATATCAGCTATAGACTATCAATAATCACTATTGATGATAATATCATCTTCAGATTGGGATTCTCTCCAATCACTAATTAATCTAATTTTTCTCTGTTCTAAATGTCCCTTAAAGGATATTTTTCTACTTTTTAATTCTCTCTTTATGATTATTGAACAATGAGTAATCTCAAAAACTAAAAAACCTCAGTAATATGAGTAAATGCAGTGATACACAACCCCTGGCTGTTCTCTCCTCATATTCCTCAGTGTTACAGCTGTTAACATCACTAACTTAAAGCGTCTCTATAGTCCAGATGTGGCGTCTGTGTCTGCGTTTCCTCTGCAGCTGACCTGCGTGTTGCTGCTCTGCGTCTCTACCTGGAGCTCACCTCATGGCCACGTTGCTGCCGTCTATGACGACGGGTCTCAGGACGTCCTCGTCCTCCACCGCCGGGCCCTGGGGGGACGGGCCGGGGACGGGCAGCTGCAGAACGGGCCCCGGGGCCGGGCCGCCCCCGCCGGGCACCGGCACGGCCAGGGTCACCGCCCCCTGGCGCCCGCTCGTCCTCACCAGCTCCGCCAGGAAGCGGTCTGTGTCGGCGGCGCCGCCCAGCTTCCTGCGGACCGCCCGCACCTGATCGGCCGGGTAGCCCAGCTTCAGAAAGAAGTCCAGCCTTCGGCGGGGGGTGTCCGGCTCCTCGTCCCCCATCCTCTTACTGGACGGACGGCAGCGCGGGATCCATCTCTGTGAGCCGCTCGCAGTCCGGGTTGGAGATTCTGAGACGAGTGGGCGGGAGGAAGCTGACGTCAGCCTTCATGTCTCTGACCCGGAGAAGCTGGTTCCACCTGTCGCACCTGTTTGGAGGAAACCACATGAAATGGGTGGAAAATGTATGTGTTTAACCTACAAAAGCTCCAACAATGCATTCATTATATGAAGAATAGAATATGATAGTGAATGTAGAATAAACCCAGACTTGGAAATGCCAGAGGCATGTTGCAAAAAAAACCTTTTCAAATACCAATAAATAACTCTGAATATTAAAAAATGTTAAATAACTGCATAAATGATTAATAATCTGTCAGTGGAATAAGAATTCAACTCAAAATCAGACTAACTGCACCAAAAAATAAGTTTTGCAGTGCAGCACATATTTTGTCTTTTTATTTGCATTTTCTCAACATATAATCACAGCTATAACTTTGTTATGTTTACCAACAGAAACTATAAAGTTCATAAATAAGTTCACCGGCTTAATTAGATGAGCAGCTTGCTAACATTTTT
Organism: Eupleurogrammus muticus; assembly: GCA_036785175.1. NCBI lineage: Eukaryota > Metazoa > Chordata > Actinopteri > Scombriformes > Trichiuridae > Eupleurogrammus > Eupleurogrammus muticus. Next base: position 644,166 of record JAYKQN010000039.1, on the reverse strand, counting down.
CTTATTTTGACAGATCCGTCACATGAGGTTTAAAATAACTATTGTCAGGTGAAAAGCCTGATGTGACATGTTCTGTAACCTGTTTTACACATCAATGTATTGTAGAATTGTGGTGTGAACAGGTTAAATTTAATATAAGTATTTATAATAAGTATTTTATTAAGTTGTTCATTCATTGTAACGTCTAAAACAAATATATTCAGTTTATAATGAAATAAAACACAAATATCTACATTATAGACTTTAACGGGTGACTGTTTGCTGTTTAAAATAAAAAAGGGTTAATATGTGGAACAAAACCAGCTGAACAGGAAGATTCATCATCTAAACAGGAGACGGCGTCAGAGTCGCTGCAGCTTCTTATGGGTTAAATGGCTGTAAACTGGGAGAGTGAGCGGTGACTGTACAGCTGTGACATCACAACTTCACAGATGTCCCAACGGCTCGTTTTAAAACACCGCTTCTGTTTCCTTTTTTTTTGTGAAGTGGGAGCTTTTTAGATAATGGACAGTAATTATATAACAGATAAATATTCTTATAATTAAACATCAATTATAATTGTATGGGACTTTTAACACAACACATTTTTTTAATTATTATTATTATTATGTGGATTTCTACACATCATTTATTGTAGAAATCCACATTATTTTATGTAATTTCTGATTGATTTGCTTTCTCAGCACCAATTCTCTTTGAATTCTTTTTCGTCCTTTCTTATTCTTTCTGCAGAAAACAAACCAACACGACAGATTTAATGCTTCAAATGCTTTTTAAAATGCACCGACTGTTCCAGGAGGAACCGACCTGACCTAAAAGTGGATTTTCTTCATCAATTGATCTAATTTATGTGACAGGTACTTTTTATACTGATGATAAATCCTTAACTTTTTTACATTTAATATGTGGTGTCAAAGCGAGAAATAAAGAGAATATCGCAAATTGGTGTAAATATTAGTAAGAAGATATATTTAAAATGTGCATTTTCATGTATTTGAAAGGACCAAACTATACTTAAACAAACTATGGTAAATAATAACAGAAATTGAGAATTTTACGCTCTGTACCAGGTTATTACTATTTTTTAACTATAAAATATGCACATTTGCAGCAGGTAAAAAACTAAGAAAACTCTACAGACGATAGAAAAAAAAACACTATAGGAGGTTTGTCGAAGAAAAAGAATAAATCAACTTCCTGTTTGTGCATTTTCACAAATTAAATAAAGTTTTTAAGTTCAATGCTTCAGTAAAAAACGACTAAAAAGACGAGTATTATATTCTGATGATTAATGTCAAATGTAGCTTTGTTTTTTTTAGACTATTTTAATACTAAGGAGGTAAAACCACGTCAAATAAGATGGAATCAGTTAAGTAACTAATAAGAATCACAACGTAGGGTTTATGAGTCAATTGAATATGTATTTTTCTATGATTTATTCTTATTTCAGCTGATGAACTATAATGGGAATGACTGAACAACGTCGCCTGCAGGTGATTTTTTCACGTTTAAAGTGATCTTGAAACTTCTAGATCAGAAGAAGCTTCAGAAATAGCAATAAAAAAATATCTATTATATTTATATACATTTTTAGTTGTTAAGGGAATGTATTCACTTTACTGCAATAATCCGCTGCTGTCGAGGCGAAAAAGTACAAATAAAAATAAACCAACGCTTCTGATGTGTAGAGTAGAGATTAAACGTACCTGCTCGGTTGGTGTCCTGTGTGAAACGCACATGGTGCGGGGCTGATGCGGGTTTCACGCGCGGGGCTCGAGCTGCGTCTGGCACGAGGAAGTCGGGTTTTCCCTTTCCCTGATCGGAACGAGACGAGGAGCTGAGGTCACGTGTCGGATTCCTGCGACGCTGATTAGCTGATTACCAGACTTATAGTAACCAGCTGTTCTGACAACTTTTATTGGTATATTTTAGTTGTAAAATCATAAAATAATAATAATAATAATTTAACGAATCAAGCGTACTTGCAGCTTTATTTATGATTTTCTGTTGTATTGTTGCGTTACAAAAGATGAAAACGATGTCGCCAATTATCACAGTAACCACGATAAATCATGATGCCATCATAATAAATGATTTGAGTCACTTTTTAAAAAGAAAATGTCCAGATTCTCTGGTTCCAGCTTCTGTTCTCTGATTATTTCCTGGTTTCTTTATTCTTCTATAATAGTAAACTGATGATCTTTGGGTTGTGGACAAAAAAAGACATTTAAGCTTCAATCTGCAGCTTTGACAAACACTGATCAACATTTTACAACATTTAATGAGCCAAGATTTATCAGATATTAAAATAGTCACCAGTTGTCTATGTTAATAATTAATGGCACATTAACTAATGTAGACTAACAGTAGATAACATTGGCTATCAGTAACTAGGAGAGGCTAACAGTCGCTAACAGAGGCTAACAATAACTAACAGTAGGTAATATTGGCTAACAATAACTAACAGTAGCTAACAATTACTAACAGTAGCTAACAATAACTAACAGTAGGTAATAGTGGCTAACAATAACTGACAGTGGCTAACAATAACTAACAGTAGCTAACAGTGGCTAATAGTGGCTAAGAATAACTAACAGTAGCTAACAGTGGCTAATAGTGGCTAACAATAACTAACAGTAGCAAACAGTGGCTAATAGTGGCTAACAATAACTGACAGTGGCTAACAATAACTAACAGTAGCTAACAGTGGCTAATAGTGGCTAACAATAACTGACAGTGGCTAACAATAACTAACAGTAGCTAACAGTGGCTAATAGTGGCTAAGAATAACTAACAGTAGCTAACAGTGGCTAATAGTGGCTAGGAATAACTAACAGTAGCTAACAGTGGCTAATAGTGGCTAACAATAACTAACATTAGCAAATAGTGGCTAACAATAACTAACAGTAGCAAACAGTGGCTAACAATAACAAACAGTAGCTAACAGTAGCAAACAGTGGCTAATGGTGGCTAACAATAACTAATATTAGCAAATAGTGGCTAACAATAACTAACAGTAGCAAACAGTGGCTAACAATAACTAACAGTGGCTAACAGAATTACTTCTTATTTTTGATACTAAAATAAATTATGTCGATTCCGTCAATAAAAGCCTACATATTTAGGTTAAATCTAATCTAGTTCAAACTTTTTGCATTTAAAAATTGAACATTTAGACCTTGAACCAAACCCCCAAAAATGACCCTTTACAAGGTTACAAAAATATAAATATGAAATAAATATGATTATATATTTGTTTAGTGAAAGAAACAACAACTGGTTAATTATTTGTATTATTCATTTTATTTTAAAGGGAAAAAAACAGCTTCTACATTTTCCTCTGAAATTATTATTATTAGTTGTTATATTTAGTTTAGTGAAAATGTTTTTCAGGTTGTGATTTAACCTCGATGACATTTACGGCCCCTCCAGACGGACTTTGGGGGGACAGGAGCTGGTGCCGGTGCTGGTGCTGGTGCTGGTGCTGGTGCAGGGTCAGGTCCAGGGTCAGGTTCAGGACCTGGGAGGACATCAGGATTTGCCTCAGGCTCAGGTGCTGGTTCTGGTTCTGGCCCAGGTTCAGGCTCAGGTGCTGGTTCAGGTTCCGGTACCGGTTCAGGTTTTGGTTCAGGCTCAGGTGCAGGTTCAGGTTCTGGTTCCGGTTCAGGCTCAGGTGCTGGTTCAGGTTCCGGTGCTGGTTCAGGTTCCGGCTCAGGCTCAGGTGCTGGTTCAGGTGCTGGTTCCGGCTCTGGTTCAGGCTCAGGTGCTGGTTCAGGTTCAGGTTCCGGTTCAGGTGCTGGTTCCGGCTCTGGTTCAGGCTCAGGTGCTGGTTCCGGTGCTGGTTCAGGCTCAGGTGCTGGTTCAGGTTCCGGTGCTGGTTCAGGTTCCGGCTCAGGCTCAGGTGCTGGTTCAGGTTCAGGTTCCGGTTCAGGTGCTGGTTCCGGCTCTGGTTCAGGCTCAGGTGCTGGTTCAGGTTCTGGTTCAGGCTCAGGTGCTGGTTCAGGCTCCGGCTCAGGTCCAGGATCGGGTTCAGGACCTGGAAGTACATCAGGATTTTCCTCTGGCTCAGGTGCTGGTTCTGGCTCAGGCTCAGGTGCTGGTTCAGGTTCCGGTGCAGGAGCTGGTTCCGGCTCTGGTTCTGTTTCAGGCGCTGGTTCAGGCTCAGGTGCTGGTTCCGGTTCTGGTTCAGGCTCAGGTTCCGGTTCAGGCTCAGGTGCTGGCTCAGGCTCAGGTTCAGGCTCAGGTGCTGGTTCAGGCTCCGGTTCAGGCTCAGGTTCAGGCTCAGGTTCAGGCTCAGGTTCAGGCTGAGGTGCTGGTTCAGGCTCCGGTTCAGGCTCAGGTTCAGGTTCCGGTGCAGGTTCAGGTTTTGGTTCTGGCTCAGGCTCAGGTTCTGGCTCAGGCTCAGGTGCTGGTTCAGGCTCAGGTGCTGGTTCAGGTTCCGGTGCAGGTTCAGGTTTTGGTTCTGGCTCAGGCTCAGGTTCTGGCTCAGGTGCTGGTTCAGGTTCCGGCTCGGGTTGAGGTGCTGGTTCTGGGTCAGGTCCAGGGTCAGGTTCAGGACCTGGGAGTACATCAGGATTTTCCTCTGGCTCAGGTGCTGGTTCAGGTTCTGGCCCAGGTTCAGGTCCAGGTGCTGGTTCAGGTGCAGGTGCTGGTTCAGGTCCAGGCGCTGGTTCAGGCTCAGGTGCTGGCTCCGGTTCTGGTTCCGGTGCTGGTTCAGGCTCAGGCGCTGGTTCAGGTTCCGGTTCAGGTTCAGGTGCTGGCTCAGGCTCAGGTTCTGGCTCAGGCTCAGGTGCTGGCTCAGGCGCTGGTTCAGGTTCTGGTCCAGGTTCCGGTTCAGGTTCTGGTTCAGGCGCTGGTTCAGGCTCGGGTGCTGGTTCAGGTTCTGGCTCAGGCTCAGGTGCTGGTTCAGGTTCCGGTGCAGGTTCAGGTTTTGGTTCTGGCTCAGGCTCAGGTTCTGGCTCAGGCTCAGGTGCTGGTTCAGGCTCAGGTGCTGGTTCAGGTTCCGGTGCAGGTTCAGGTTTTGGTTCTGGCTCAGGCTCAGGTTCTGGCTCAGGTTCGGGTGCTGGTTCTGGCTCAGGCTCAGGTGCTGGTTCAGGCTCAGGTGCTGGTTCAGGTTCTGGCTCAGGCGCTGGTTCAGGCTGAGGTGCTGGTTCAGGCTCCGGTTCAGGCTCAGGTTCAGGTTCAGGTTCAGGTTCAGGTTCAGGTTCAGGTTCTGGCTTAGGCTCAGGCGCTGGTTCAGGTTCCTCTGGCTCAGGTGCTGGTTCAGGTTCTGGCCCAGGTTCAGGTCCAGGTGCTGGTTCAGGTGCAGGTGCTGGTTCAGGTCCAGGCGCTGGTTCAGGCTCAGGTGCTGGCTCCGGTTCTGGTTCCGGTGCTGGTTCAGGCTCAGGCGCTGGTTCAGGTTCCGGTTCAGGTTCAGGTGCTGGCTCAGGCTCAGGTTCTGGCTCAGGCTCAGGTGCTGGCTCAGGCGCTGGTTCAGGTTCTGGTCCAGGTTCCGGTTCAGGTTCTGGTTCAGGCGCTGGTTCAGGCTCGGGTGCTGGTTCAGGTTCTGGCTCAGGCTCAGGTGCTGGTTCAGGTTCCGGTGCAGGTTCAGGTTTTGGTTCTGGCTCAGGCTCAGGTTCTGGCTCAGGCTCAGGTGCTGGTTCAGGCTCAGGTGCTGGTTCAGGTTCCGGTGCAGGTTCAGGTTTTGGTTCTGGCTCAGGCTCAGGTTCTGGCTCAGGTTCGGGTGCTGGTTCTGGCTCAGGCTCAGGTGCTGGTTCAGGCTCAGGTGCTGGTTCAGGTTCTGGCTCAGGCGCTGGTTCAGGCTGAGGTGCTGGTTCAGGCTCCGGTTCAGGCTCAGGTTCAGGTTCAGGTTCAGGTTCAGGTTCAGGTTCAGGTTCTGGCTTAGGCTCAGGCGCTGGTTCAGGTTCCGGTTCAGGCTCAGGTGCTGGTTCCGGTTCAGGCGCTGGTTCAGGCTCAGGTGCCGGTTCTGGTTCAGGCTCAGGTTCCGGTTCAGGCTCAGGTGCTGGTTCAGGCTCAGGTGCTGGTTCAGGCTCAGGTTCTGGCTTAGGCTCAGGCGCTGGTTCAGGTGCTGGTTCAGGCTCAGGTGCTGGTTCAGGTTCAGGTTCTGGCTCAGGCTCAGGCTCAGGTGCTGGTTCAGGCTCGGGTTCAGGCTGAGGTGCTGGTTCAGGCGCCGGTTCAGGCTCAGGTTCAGGTTCTGGCTTAGGCTCAGGCGCTGGTTCAGGTGCTGGTTCAGGTTCCGGTTCAGGCTCAGGTGCTGGTTCCGGTTCAGGCGCTGGTTCAGGCTCAGGTGCTGGTTCCGGTTCTGGTTCCGGTTCAGGCTCAGGTGCTGGTTCAGGTCCTGGTTCAGGTTCCGGTTCAGGCTCAGGTGCTGGTTCAGGCTCAGGCTCAGGTGCTGATTCAGGTTCAGGTTCTGGCTTAGGCTCAGGCGCTGGTTCAGGTGCTGGTTCAGGCTCAGGTTCTGGCTCAGGTTCAGGTTCAGGTTCTGGCTTAGGCTCAGGCGCTGGTTCCGGTTCTGGTTCAGGCTCAGGTTCCGGTACAGGCTCAGGTGCTGGTTCAGGCTCAGGTTCTGGCTTAGGCTCAGGCGCTGGTTCAGGTGCTGGTTCAGGCTCAGGTGCTGGTTCAGGTTCTGGCTCAGGCTCAGGTGCTGGTTCAGGCTCGGGTTCAGGCTGAGGTGCTGGTTCAGGCGCCGGTTCAGGCTCAGGTTCAGGTTCTGGTTCAGGCTCAGGTGCTGGTTCAGGTTCTGGCTCAGGCTCAGGTGCTGGTTCAGGCTCGGGTTCAGGCTGAGGTTCCGGTTCAGGCTCAGGCTCAGGTGCTGGTTCAGGTCCTGGTTCAGGTTCCGGTTCAGGCTCAGGTGCTGGTTCAGGCTCAGGTGCTGATTCAGGTTCAGGTTCTGGCTTAGGCTCAGGCGCTGGTTCAGGTGCTGGTTCAGGCTCAGGTGCTGGTTCAGGCTCAGGCTCAGGTTCTGGCTCAGGCTCAGGTTCAGGTTCAGGCTGAGGTGCTGGTTCAGGCGCCGGTTCAGGCTCAGGTTCAGGTTCTGGCTTAGGCTCAGGCGCTGGTTCAGGTGCTGGTTCAGGCTCTGGTTCAGGCTCAGGTGCTGGTTCAGGCTCAGGTTCTGGCTCAGGTTCAGGCTCGGGTTCAGGCTGAGGTGCTGGTTCAGGCGCCGGTTCAGGCTCAGGTTCAGGTTCTGGCTTAGGCTCAGGCACTGGTTCAGGTGCTTCCGGTTCAGGCTCAGGTGCTGGTTCCGGTTCAGGCGCTGGTTCAGGCTCAGGTGCCGGTTCCGGTTCTGGTTCAGGCTCAGGTGCTGGTTCAGGCTCAGGCGCTGGTTCAGGTTCGGGTGCTGGTTCTGGCTCAGGTTCAGGCTGAGGTGCTGGTTCAGGCTCGGGTTCAGGCTGAGGTGCTGGTTCAGGCTCCGGTTCAGGCTCAGGTTCTGGCTTAGGCTCAGGCGCTGGTTCAGGTTCGGGTTCAGGCTGAGGTGCTGGTTCAGGCGCCGGTTCAGGCTCAGGTTCAGGTTCTGGCTTAGGCTCAGGCACTGGTTCAGGTGCTTCCGGTTCAGGCTCAGGTGCTGGTTCCGGTTCAGGCGCTGGTTCAGGCTCAGGTGCCGGTTCCGGTTCCGGTTCTGGTTCAGGCTCAGGTGCTGGTTCAGGCTCAGGCTCAGGTTCTGGCTCAGGCTCAGGTGCTGGTTCAGGTTCGGGTGCTGGTTCAGGCTCGGGTTCAGGCTGAGGTGCTGGTTCAGGCTCCGGTTCAGGCTCAGGTTCTGGCTTAGGCTCAGGCGCTGGTTCAGGTTCGGGTTCAGGCTGAGGTGCTGGTTCACGCTCCGGTTCAGGCTCAGGTTCTGGCTTAGGCTCAGGCGCTGGTTCAGGTTCGGGTGCTGGTTCGGGTGCTGGTTCAGGCTCTGGTTCAGGCTCAGGTGCTGGCTCAGGCTCAGGTTCTGGCTCAGGCGCTGGTTCAGGTTCAGGTTCTGGCTCAGGCTCAGGCGCTGGTTCAGGCTCGGGTGCTGGTTTAGGTTCCGGCTCAGGTGCTGGTTCAGGTTCCGGCTCGGGTTGAGGTGCTGGTTCTGGGTCAGGTCCAGGGTCAGGTTCAGGAACTGGGAGTACATCAGGACTTTCCTCTGGCTCAGGTGCTGGTTCAGGTTCTGGCCCAGGTTCAGGTCCAGGTTCCGGTTCAGGTCCAGGTTCCGGTTCAGGCTCAGGTGCTGGTTCAGGTTCTGGCCCAGGTTCAGGTCCAGGTTCCGGTTCAGGTCCAGGTTCCGGTTCAGGCTCAGGTGCTGGTTCAGGTTCTGGCCCAGGTTCAGGTCCAGGTTCCGGTTCAGGTCCAGGTTCCGGTTCAGGCTCAGGTGCTGGTTCAGGCTCAGGTGCTGGTTCAGGTTCTGGTCCAGGTTCAGGTCCAGGTTCAGGTCCAGGTTCCGGTTCAGGCTCATGCACTGGTTCAGGTTCGGGTGCTGGTTCAGGCTCTGGTTCAGGCTCAGGTGCTGGTTCAGGCTCAGGCTCAGGTTCTGGCTCAGGCTCAGGTGCTGGTTCAGGTTTGGGTGCTGGTTCTGGTTCAGGTTCTGGCTCAGGTGCTGGTTTAGGTTCGGGTGCGGGTTCAGGTTCAGGTTCTGGCTCAGGCTCAGGTGCTGGTTCAGGCTCAGGTGCTGGTTCAGGTTCTGGTCCAGGTTCAGGTCCAGGTTCCGGTTCAGGTGCTGGTTCAGGTGCTGGTTCAGGTCCAGGTTCCGGTTCAGGTTCAGGCGCTGGTTCAGGTCCAGGTTCCGGTTCAGGCTCAGGTGCTGGTTCAGGCTCAGGTTCTGGTCCAGGTTCAGGTCCAGGTTCCGGTTCAGGCTCATGCACTGGTTCAGGTTCGGGTGCTGGTTCAGGCTCTGGTTCAGGCTCAGGTGCTGGTTCAGGCTCAGGCTCAGGTTCTGGCTCAGGCTCAGGTGCTGGTTCAGGTTCGGGTGCTGGTTCTGGTTCAGGTTCTGGCTCAGGTGCTGGTTTAGGTTCGGGTGCGGGTTCAGGTTCAGGTTCTGGCTCAGGCTCAGGTGCTGGTTCAGGCTCAGGTGCTGGTTCAGGTTCTGGTCCAGGTTCAGGTCCAGGCTCCGGTTCAGGTGCTGGTTCAGGTGCTGGTTCAGGTCCAGGTTCCGGTTCCGGTTCAGGCGCTGGTTCAGGTCCAGGTTCCGGTTCAGGTGCTGGTTCAGGTCCAGGTTCAGGTGCTGGTTCAGGTTCTGGTGTTGGTTCAGGTTCGGGTCCCTCGCCAGTTCCTGGTTCAGGCTCAGGTCCTGTTCCAGGTCCTGATTCTGGGGCTGGTCCTTTTCCAAAGGGGCAGGATTTGGTGTTGATGAGGTTCTGGATCAGTTCAGCACTCGGGAAGTTGAAGCTCAGGATTCCAAAGCAGCCTTTACCAGGACCCTGCTTCCTGTTGAGCTGTAGCAGGAACTGGTTGAACTTCCTGTTGATGGTCTTGGCGAACTTCTTGTGCTTCGACCACGGAGCCGATTCAGCGCTGTCACTCAGCATCATCTGGTGGCAGACCTGCTGCTGGACCAGCTTCATCCTGGACTCAACGTCGTTCATTTTTCCATCTTTGAAGAATAAAGAGTTTTGGACCTTTATTCCTGAATCTAATGTGTCACTCTGGAGGAAAACGATTTTTCCTCTGACCTGGTTCAGGTTCGGCACCAAAGGTGCGGTCCAGATCTTACTGCTGTATTTCTGAATTATATCCTTGATGTGGTTCCTCGCGGTCGACTTCCAGTAGCGTAGCTTCAATTGTAGAAGAACCATCTCACTTGGATGGACTCTTAAGAACTCAAAGAAGATCTTGAAAACTTCTTTTAACTTCATTTTATTTAAAACTTTTCCATCGCGGATATCAACATCATTTTGGTTCGGGAGCCAATTTCCAGCATGAACATCGAAATATCGCACTCCCACCTGGAGCTGCTTCTCCAAAGTCCAGACTTGACAGTAGCCCACTCCGTGAATAGACAAACTCTCATGCGTTCCCGGAATGGAAATAACAGAGATTGGAGTCTCGTCTGGAATGGACTTCATCCAGTCCGGGTTAGAGAACCGCTTGTCCAGGGCCGGGTTATCGTTGAAACCCGGCGACGAACCTGAACAGGTGGCGACTCTGCGAAGGGAAGACATGAAACTTATTTTAATTCCTTCTCAAGAAATAACAACACGTTAAAACAAGAACAAAAGGGTTAAAGCGTTAGGTGTTTAAAGTTCACCTGAACTACCCGTTCTCACGCCCTATTCGTAAAAGCATCAACAAATGGTTTGGATCCTCTCCATTTACTTTATGACAAGCAGGCTAATCTGCCTAAAACTATGGTGACATTGGTCAGGAGACCTTTATCTTTCATTTTAAATTTTGTTTGACACCTGTTTCACTTTACTGTTAACTGGACATTTTGTACAACTATTTCACCAATTTTTACGTGATCCTTTTTTAAGCCAGACCATTATCTTTTCCAGAACTTGACTTTACTTCTGTTTGATGGGACAGTGCACATTAATGAACAAGTTAACATACACATTAAGAACTTCATATATGAAATACAGGTAAATACAGTATATTGGAGGTAGCTCAATGCTAATTTCTGTCCATAGTCCCGGATAAATGATAATAAATATTGTTTTTCTTCGGATGTACATGTACGAATATTATACAGAGAAGCTACACCATTCGTTCATTCATTCTAAGTGTTTTATTGTCTTTACAGAACCATAAAAAATAGTACTTGTACAAATGTGCATTGAAAAGTGAGCATGAATGACATTTTCTTCCTAAAAATGACTTATTGACTATCCATCCATCCATCCATTTTCTATACCTGCTTATTCCTCATTAGGGTCGCAGGGGTCTGCTGGAGCCTATCCCAGCGCGTTACGGCGAGAGGCAGGGATACACCCCAGATGGTCGCCAGCCAATCGTGGGGCACACACACCATTTACTCACACACTCACACCTACGGGCAATTTAGAGTTGCCAATTAACCTGAGCATGTTTTGTATTGTGGGAGGAAGCCGGAGTACCCGGTGAAAACCCACGCAGACACGGGGAGAACATGCAAACTCCACACAGAAAGGTCCCAGACCCAGGACCAAGGAGGTCTTGAACCTGCGACCTTCTTGCTGTGAGGCAACAGCGCTACCCACTGCTCCACCATGTCGCCCCCACTTATTGACTAATCAACTATCAAAACAGTAGATCATTATTAAAGCTCTAGTTGACGAGTTGGGATTAATTATCCTGGCATAAAGTGTCATTTTGAGATTATTGGAACAAATCATTAGGAGGGATTTGATTGGACCAGTTTCTTTTATTGGCAGGTGGATGTAACAATGCTATATGCTGATTGGATAAAAAAAAACAATTCTTATTTATCCAAATAGGCTAGCATTGGAATTAATATTTGACTGATTTGAATGCACGTTGATACTGAGATCCTGTTTCCCTATTGCTCACCCACTGCAGTCACCTCATTTTGCAGCATGATGATGCACAGCCCCATTGTTGCAGGGATCTTTGCACAATTCCTGAAAGTTAGAAACACACCAGTTCTTGCATCGAGCTGCAGACTCACCCACTCCTCTGGATCAGCCGTTCCAGGTTCTGCCTGATAACCAGCAGCTTGGCCATGGCAGAGGAGTCGAGCAACAACTTAGATCTTTCAATTCCAAGTAGTACGTATTTTTAGACGTATTTTTCATGCTGAACTTTTAATCGTAGCATTTCTACATTGCCGCGTTGGTACTTAGAGTGCAGGATATACTGGAATAAACAGATATAGTGCATCAGAATTATCATAATCAGGTTTAACTTACACAGAGAGAAGCCACAGGTAGGGATGGATTTCCATAACTTGTTGGTTGATCTATGATCCGATGAAGTTTGTCTCAATTATCAGTTTATGAAACGTTCCACTAAATTTGAAAAGTGTGAACATGACGATGGACAAACAGGGACTGGTCCCACTGGACTGAGCCGCTGTAACGGTGAAGAACGATTTGACTTTCATTTGCATGTTTCTACTCTCTAATCTTATATTTGTAGAGAGACAGTAAGAAAAGCGACAAAGAAGCGTAGGCGTCGTAAAAGTGGAGAACAGATCATATCGCGATAGTTTAGTTAAATGTGGCTTCAGGGAGTCGAGGAACAGTTCAGCCATCTATCATTTCATAATACTTTATACAATTCATCTATTTTCTATATAAAAATATGCATTGATTACTTGATTAATTAATTATTTTCCAACTATTCTGGTTATCGATCTGAGTCATTTTCAACAGCATTTCCAGCTTCTGTTCTCTGATTATTTGTAGATTCTTTAGTCTTCTATAATAGTAAAGTGATGATCATTGGTTTATGTTTGGGTCTGGACAAAATAAAGCAGATTTGGGAGACGTTGTTTAACATTGAACAACATTTTATGAACCAAGCAACTAATCAATTATTAATTTCAATAATCAACTGAATAAGTAGGTGCAGCCCTATCGTCTAGATGGTTTGTCACAGTAATAAATTAGAACTGCAACCAATAATCAGTTTGAGTTTTTGAAGAGGAAAATGTCCAAAACTTTCTGCTTCAGCTTCTAAAATCAGATTATTTTCTGATGTCTATAGTATATTGCAAGTTATATCTGTTTGAACCAAGGTGGTGAACAACAAACCAACCACAGTCAAGCGATTAATCGATTTTAGTCATTTCTAATAATAAAATGTCCATATTCTCTGGTTCAGCTTCTGTTCTCTGGTTATTTCCTGGTTTCTTTATTCTTCTATAATAGTAAACTGATGATCTTTGGGTTGTGGACAAAAAAAGACATTTTAAGTCAAATCTTCAGCTTTTCAAGACACAGCGATCCACATTTCACACCATACGATCTGTATGTGGCCCATCAAATGAATTATGTTTGACTGCTCTGGTTTAAAGGGTTTCTAGTGTTTTCTTTTTGCAGGAAGTGAACCTTCATACGTGCACAGTAACAGTTCACCTGGTTGGCTGAGCTGCGCCGCCACGTCGTCCTCATCCTGCCCAATAATCCTCTCTGTGACCACCTGTTGCATCTTAGTGAGAAAGGAAATCTGCAGCGGCATGATCAGCATTAACAGACCTGTCAGCAGAGAAGCAATCAGATAAATGTCTGGTGACTCTGATCTGCTGCTTTTAAAGACGACTTCTGCACCACCTTTTCTTTTTTTGTGTGTTGTGAACAGTAGGAGATCTTTTTTTGCAAGATGTCTATGAGAACTCTCCCCCTGGTTTTCATTAACCTCGGTGGCGAGATGCTGTACATACTGGACCAACGCCTGCGGGCCCACCACACTCCTGAGGACAATTCTGACAAAGGTAGAAAAGGCTGGAGAAGTGACGTAGCTCGCCATCCCCCTTCCCCCAACAAGCTTTAGCTGTTAGATCCTCACGGAGACGCAGGCGTGTGTGTTCCACGCACCAGAGAACACGGATCTGCAGCTTTTAATGTCATAATCCCACAAATGTGCTACGACAAACACATCGTAAATCCTATTTTAGGACTCAGGCATTCATGCTATGAGGCTAATGATGGGTTTATTGCATAATGCGTAAATTCCCCCCAATTATTATTTATCACTTTGGCCTGTGGGTGAAACTTTTTACTCTTAGAGTTCTTCCCACACAGATAATAAATCAGGACAATAAAAATCTGCATTTCTAACATCCAGTCACATTTTCCTTCCACAATAAATTCTTTTTCGCTTATATTTGACATTTTGTGTAAAAAAAGTGCACTAAATAGTGTTTTTTGCTAAAAAAAAAAAATGGTACAAATGGAGGTAAGGTAAAGGAAACTACAATTCAATTATTTTTTGTTGTAAATGCTATCAACTAGTTTTATATTTGAGGTGGATTTAATATTTAACATTTATCATTATTATTTTGGTTAAACAATATGACATTGAGTGTAAAGAAAAAAAAACCTGATTAAATGCTTCTCAACACATATTCTAAAATCTTTTGGACTTTCTCATTTTGCCATAAATAATTAGCCACTGACGAATGCACCATTAAGGTTAATGATATTTAGATTTTTCACTCAAATGCTGTATAATTAAAATACACACATGCATAGGAGGGGCGACACGGTCGTGCGGTGGGTAGCACTGTTGCCTCACAGCAAGAAGGTCGCAGGTTCAAGACCGCCTTGGGGCCTGGGTCTGGGGCCTTTCTGTGTGGAGTTTGCATGTTCTCCCCGTGTCTGCGTGGGTTTTCACCGGGTACTCCGGTTTCCTCCCACAATACAAAAAACATGCTCAGGTTAATTGGTAAACTCTAAATTGCCCATAGGTGTGAGTGTGAGAGTGAATGGTGTGTGAATGGTGTGTGTGCCCCACGATTGGCTGGCGACCATCTGGGGTGTATCCCTGCCTCTCGCCTTAACGCGCTGGGATAGGCTCCAGCAGACCCCTGCGACCCCGAAAGGGAATAAGCGGGATAGACAATGGATGGATGGATGGATGGACATGCATAGGATGCAAAAGTTATTGCACTATAGAAATGTGAATATTTTCACATTCCTGCACACTACAAAAATCACGTATTATGTTTCTGCTATTGTGATTGTGGGATTATTGCGTTAAAAGCCACAGATTTACTTTAGTTATATTTATGTGCTGATTATATTTGAGGTGCAAACCACCTGTAAAGAAAGCGATGAGTTTCTTTTTTCTTTTCCTTCGTGTCTAAGCTGCAGGACTGTGGTCAGAGAACGACAGGAGAAGAGGTAAATCAAACCTTCACAGTGATGGGGATGAGTTTGCTGTCATTTCTACAATTCTAATGCGTCTCTATTGTCACATGCAACTGCTCAGAAACTAGAAAGATGACATTTTTCTTGTAGACATGTGATGTTCTAAATATTATTCAGAGAACAATGAAACATCTATAGGTCTAATATCATTTTTTGTTGCTTTAAAAACGCCTAAAAACCTTATTTATTCTTATTTAATCTATTGATAAAGGAATATGATTAAATGATTAGTGTGTCCCCAACATAGATAACATAGAGATGAGAATTTGGGCATTTTCTCATTAAAAATTACTCAGATTGATTAATTGATTATCAGAATTTTTAAAGAAAGAATAAATTGTTCATTGCTATGATTAATCAATTGGTTCATAAAATTGGTGTAAAATGTTGATCCATGTTTTCCAAAGCTGAAGTCTTAACCCAAAGATCATCAGTTTACTAATATAGAAGAATAAAGAAACTTGGACATTCTATAATTAAAAAATGACTAAAATCAATTAATCGCTGGACTGTGGTTGGTTGGTTGTTCACTTGGTTTAAACAGAAATAACTTGCAATATACTATAGACATCAGAAAATAATCAGATTTTAGAAGCTGGAAGCAGAACATTTTGGACATTTTCTCCTTTAAAAAGGACTCAGATTGATTAATCGATTATCAAAATCGTTGCTGATTAATTTAGTTGTTGGCAACTAATCATTGTAGTTGTAATTTATTATCATCTAGATAATAGGGCTGCACCTAAAGACTTAAACGATTAGTTGTTTGGTTCATTAAATGGTGTAAAATGTTGATCAGTGTTGCTCCTATTCACTGTAAACTGGCCAGAGACCAGTTCCTACCACAGATCCGTGGTTTCCTGCCTATGACCATCTCTCTGTCCTGTGCAGTGATGACCGACATCGTGGGGACCATGTTCAGCAGAACCTTCATGGACGAACTGCTCAAGCCTCAGCAGCTGTATTCACACAGGACGCTGAAGACGGTGCTGACCCGGTTGGCTCACTCCTCCATCATGAGGCTGAACCTGGCCAGTATGGAGAGGGTGAGGTTTTAAAAAATGTTCCTACATTTTATTCATCGTCGCTGTGAAATCTCTGTGGTTTCACATTTAATTGGCTCCTTTATAATCTCCTTTTTAAACATCTTACAGAAAAAAATTCCTCATGTTCTGAATGATCCTCAGTGATTTATAGCATTTTATTTAAATATTTAGATATTTAATTTAGATTGGAGCTGTTTGTGTGAATAAATCTCCTTTTTTTTAACATCTTAACAGGTACAAATGTCTTGTTTTTTGTACAAGTCGGCCAATATCAAGTAGAATTATTCTCATTCCACTGGCATTAATTAACTGTATTTTTATTTTCCTGATTTGGTTTTGTTTCAAGAAAACAATATTAGCATTTTCTTTAAAAAAATCCACTAAAACCAAGAAGAAAACTTAAAATAAACTAAGCTATCTGCTCAATATTGGCTTAACTGTACCAAATGTACCAAATGAACAGGATTTTATGGACTAATAATCGTTCTTTGAACTTTTATTCTATTCATTTATTGAACATTTCATTGCTGATAATTGCACTTAAAGTTTTTTTTCTGATTTGGGTCAGTTTGGTCTTGTTTTAAGTTTTAAATACAGTATTTAAACAACATTAGATTTTAGAATATTCTGACTCTATTTCCTCTATATCATCACCATAAATAGATTCTGACTCTTCTGTAGTCTCCTCACATGTTGTAGATTTATTCTGATTCCAGGTTTAAGTCCAATAACCTTTGTGGTTGTAGAGATATTCCACATTTATCATCATTTAGAGCAGGAAAACTGAAAAATAAACCTGGGGCCAAATCTAAGTCTGGAAAGAAAGACTTGAAATAAGTTAAATTATTTAATTTGCAAAGATCAATGATTACTTACTGTAGATTTCAACAATCAATTATTATTCCATAAAATGCTATAAATCACTGAGGATCATTAAGAACATGAAGAATATTTTCTGTAAGATGTTTAAAAAGGAGATTATAAAGGAGCCAATTAAATAATCCCACAAACAGCTCCATTCTAAATAAATCTCTAAATAGTGGTTAGTTGCAGCTACTACTGATATTATATTAAACTATTTATTATTGTATTGATGATGTGGATATTGATGATATATATTGATGCTGGAACAGGAACAGATAAAATACTTTATTTAGTGTTGGAGCTCAGATTTAACATGAGATTTATGAATAAAACTGTATTAGGAGTTTCTATTTTTTTAAGATTCTAACAGGTTATTTCTCCTCTTATTTCCCAACCTGCAGCTGTATGAGCTGATGATCATGGCCTTCAAGTACCAGGTCTTCCTTTGCCCGCGGCCCAGAGACCTGCTGCTGATCTCCTACAACCACATGGACGCCATCAGGGAGTTTGTGAAGGACACGCCTGTGGTGGTGAACCAGGTGGACGAGACGCACAGGAAGATCATAGAGGTAGAAGACTTCAAATCGAGGTAGAAAACTTCAAATCCAGGTAGGAAACTTCTAATGACTGTCTACGCTCAGCTGGGACCCGTTTGTTCTGCAGGTTTACTCGTCCCTGTCAGAGGGTGAATTTCAGCTCCTCAGACAGACGCTTCTCATATTCTTCCAAGACATGCACGTCCGCGTGAGTCTGTAACGCTGTTTATAAGCTACACATATACAAATATATATTCTCATATTCTCAGTCTTTGATTCTCTCGTTCAGGTTGCACTTTTCCTCAAAAATCAAGTTCAGAATCCCAACGGACGTTTTGCCCTGTCGACCTCAGGCTCAGTTCCTCATGGGATCGACGTTCCAGGTCTCATTAGGTCGGTTCAGTTAGCTTTATCTTTTACATATGATCACATCTGGATAAACTGATTTTATCATGATTCATAGCATGTGGCATTTTAACATGCCTTCTCGTGCTTTTTTAGCCCCTAGGGGGCACTATAACACACTTTTCAGCCCATTGTGGGTCCGTTAAGATACTTCATGCATCATTTGCACCCAAAAAATGCTGCTGCCATGTGTAGTATTGTGTGACTTTCTTGTATTTAGTGTCTCTTACCTTCAGCCTGCATGCGATAAATACGATGATATTCCATCGTGTCGTCGTCTGCTCCTCTCCGCAGAGCCTTTGACAGTAAGGGCAGAGAGGTGATGCGAAGCGAGTTCCCCACGGGAGGAAGTTACAGCAGCCCCATCAGAGAAGGATGCTTCGAGCTGCACGGAAACAGAGTCATCAAACTGGGCCTGAACATGTACTGCAGCTTGGTCTGAGTTTCACACCTGTTACCTGGATATCACACTAACTGTGTGTGTGTGTTTTTTACTGAATTAAAAAGGTACACGGTGAACGTTCCAGAGGAAACACGCACATCCAAGATGCCCTCTGTCAAGGTAATGCAGGGACACAGGACATATTTATTGCAGGGAAAAGGACGAGTGTGTTTAATAATTTCAGATTTCTCAGTTTCAAGGTTTGATGCCTCAAAACTCACAAAAAACATTAAACAACATTAGATGCTGCAAACAGGAAGGACTTAACACACTTTTCAGCTCCTAGAGGGCTCTTTAACATGCATTTTTAGATGTGAAAGATGTAAGTTTGAGGCCTTAACTTTAGCCTTTTTGCATATAATATATGCCATCATAGATTATATGGAGGTCATATATTATATGGCCTCCATCATGCAGAGCAGAGAGCGTTGCGTTGAGTTGCGTCCGTCGTCCCTCTCGCTGCAGAGAGACGACGCCCCCAACCTGCTCGCCAAGGAGGAGCTGAACCAGCTGGCTCGACTGATGAGGAGCATGAAGGACGACGGCATTCCCGACTCAGAAACTGGTTTCAGGGTCAACCTGTTCACTACAGAGCACGAAGACGAGGAGTGAGTTATGCTTTTTTTTAGTTATTTTTGTGCTAATCTGTCATTTGTTTTTGTTACTTTTTTTTTGTTTGTTCAACAGGGGAGCTTCAGGTGGAGTTGAGGAGTCTGTGTTTGGAGTCATAAATATTCAGGCGAAGCAGGTAAAGACATTTTAGCAGTGGTGTGGTGGACGAAAAGGGAAAAAAAAGGATTAATAGCTTCTTCACCACAGAAGAGGGCACATTAACACACTTTGTCCTTTAAAAAGCTGCAGGTTACTGATCAGTTATTCACGAACATGGTTTTGTTGGATTCAGGATGAACAAGCTGCAAATGAACTCGCTCAAATCGCCGGACAGTTTACAGAAGAAGAAGCAGAGCAGCCTGAAAGTCAGTCCAGCAGCAAAGGAGACGACCTGTTGGCCATGATGGACGACCTCTGACCCCGCCGATGGCTTTCAGTCAGACATGCAGGTTTTTAACTTTTAGCTTCATGGCCTAATGAATCATGTAAATTTCAGGTAAAAACCGCATCATTTCTTCTTATAAACATCACTTCTGTCATTTAAGCTTCTGTTGAATCTGTTGCTGTTCTACACCTGATAAATATAAATATAAGGAGTCATATGAACTGATTAACAGTAGAACATTGTATTTTATTTATCTATGTTTGAAGCTACAAGCACGTGAAAAAGTACCATGTAAATTGATTCCAAATGGTCCAAAGGACTTGCAATATTTAATTTTGTGTTTTATATGATCATGCTATATTTTCATTAAAGGTATCATTCATATCGTATAACTGGTTGTGTTTTATTTTCATTACGATGTACACATGTAGTGAGAACCAGAATTTTTTTGATATTCCTGTTTTTTCCCCACAGGTATTTTTTTTTTATTTTGCACATTGGCTGAATCTGGAATTTTACTGAGATAAGTAAATCAGATTTTCAATCCATTTGAATTCCTTTTAAATAATTTTAAATAAAGTATAAAGTAAAATAAAATCACCCAAAGCAAGGAATAAGTGGATATAAAAAAAATAGAGATGTATGCATATGATTAAAAATAAATTAGAATATATATATTTATATTCTGCAGTACCAGCAGCAGCCTGCAGGGGCGCTGTTGGTTTTCTCTATGATGAAGAACACCTGCAACGTCATCACGCTGGTTTCACTGTCGTCATACGCAGTGACACGTCATCACGCTGGTTTTCCCGGCGACGTTTTCGACGTAGAGGGAAAAAAAACAAAAACTCTGTTGACATCGGGTCCATGCTGTCAGAACCGGCTCCCGCGGAGGTCCGGTTCGGTTCGGTGTTTTTCATCTGAAAAAAAAAAAGGTTTGAACTAACGCAGGTAAACGTAACACACCGGAAGTGACGTTAGCAGAACAGCTTGTTTTTTTTAGCTTTTTTTCTTGTAGCGGTGTCGCCGCTGAAGCTAACTGTTAACTAACTTATACACACAATAAAATAAGCAAAAATGTCACCTTTTAGGCGAAATCTAAGAGATTAAACTAATCGAAATCACTGTAATATCTCTCACAATGAAGCCTGTGCCACCAAATTTATTTTTCATTTGTCATATTAGCTTAAATATGTTTTATAGTTAGTTTAGCTTTAAGTTAGCGAACACATCTACCTGGAGGATTAATTTACAGATAAATTACTGCCAGATATGAGTGAAATCACCTAAATATTCATGGGCTGATGCAGATGCTGCAGGTTTTAACTTTTATCAATAGTTTGTCAACTTGACTAATCTAGAGCAGATATTTTCATTGTTTTATTTCTGCTTGAAACGTTACAATACAGTGCATATATGCATGTGCATTTCCTTTTATGTTGTGCTAACATCTTCCATTTCTCAATATAATATTTATATATATAATTAATCTATTGAATCTGTTTAATTATAATTTGACTCTTAGAGTTTTATTAAACTGATGCAAATTATTATTGCAGCCTGTCCTCTGTTTCTTTTTCTTAAGTTTCTTCCTCCTTTTTTACCCCATTAAAGTTTTTTTTTTTTTTTTTTCCTTTTATGATATTGAGGATTGAAGGACGGGGATGTTGCTGTTTTACAAACTGTAAAAAACCTATAAGGGGAATCTGTGTTTGGTGATTTTAGGCTGAATAAAACTGACCTGACCTACAGGTGTCGCGATCCTCTTTCTCTGGGTCCATGGAGCCGGAGGAGGCCGGGACGGCGGCCCCGGCCCCGGAGGTCTTCAGCTCCATCCGGGAGCGCACCATCGCAGAGAACAGCATGGTGGCGCTGCTGCAGGGGCTGCAGGGCCAGGTGACCACGGTGGACCTGAGGGACGAGAGCACAGCGCGGGGCCGTGTGGTCAGCGTGGACGCCTTCATGAACGTGCGCCTGTCCCAGGTGCTGCACCGCGACCGCAGGGGGCGGCTCACACACCTGGAGGACCTGTTCGTCACCGGCAGGAACGTCCGCTACGTCCACATCCCCGACCACGTAGACATTATCAAGACCATGCAGAGCCAGCTGGCAAAGATCCACCGCGTCCGCAACTTCAGCAGCGGCAGGAAGGAATACACCAAGACCAGCAAATAAATGTTCTCCAGGAGGATAAAAAACAAGACAAGAAGGCCACAAACCAGTTTTCTTTTTGTTCGATTCCTGAGTTCCAGCTTCTCAGCTGTGAAACGTGGCTTCTTTTCATTTTCTCATGTGATATGAAACTGAATCTGTTTTTGTTTTGGCCGCTGGTTGGACATTACGAGCATTTTCAAGACATTGTTTGAAATGTGTAATAAGCATTTTTTTTTACTGTTTTCTAACATTTTGAATAATCACATGATGAATAAATCACTTAAATTGTAAATTGCTTCCTTAAGCCCTAAAGTCCCCAAAATAAATCTGATAAGTCACAAGATGATTAAAAAGAAAAAAATGGATTGCACAGTTTCGAGCATCAACAAAATGATGCTCTGAACTAAACTTTTAAACAAGCGCACATATTGAAATAGTCAGTAGAATATCAATATGGTTTTAGTTTGTATGACAGAGTTTGTACAAATTAATCCCTGTCAACAAGAATGAAGCAAAATAGTAAAGATGAAAAATGTCCTGGAAATAAAAAAACAAAAAAAAACACCTGGAATTAAAAAATATTTATCCTAGTACTCAATACTAGATAAATACTAGATTTTAAAGCCTGTATTGAGTTTAAATATCAGATGTTGATATATTAACTAATTCTCTTCTTTTGCAACAGTTTTGGGGAAGAAAGTAAGAGTTTCTTCATGAGGTCAATCGCTAGAAAACAATGGTTGGGTTCTCAGATCTGTATCAGAGAGGAAGGAAAAGCACAATTAACCACAGTTTTGGGTCCAGTCAAACAATAAATTAAAGTCTGGTGTATTTTACACTAGAATAGGACAATAAAAACAGAGTCAATACAAGGGTAGTGGGGAAAAAAAGGAAAACACACTTAAAAAGGCTTCACATCATCCAGAAGTCCATGAAAAATGTTGTAGAAAAGTTGTATTTTTTATTAAAAAAGAAAAACGTGACTAAAACATCAGTGTAGTCGACATTTAACAGTTTAACCTGCCTTCTAGCGGTTAAACTCAGTCATCACGACGCTCTGCACTGACTTTCCTCTTTGTCCTCATCTGCTGAAACACAATAACATGAACATTTCTGTGTGAACTCATCAGCAGCAGCAACAAAACCCTGACTGTCAAGTCTGAGAAAACACAGCCTGGCTGTTAATAATCGTCCATACGCAACAAAACATTAGTCAGAACCAGTGTCTGGTGGATGGAAAAACAAGCAGCTTCCACCTCACAAACATCCCTGCTGCATCTGAACCGTCCCCGAGCTGCTGGAAGGAAAAAGACAGAGAGAGTTTCCCCTGGAAACTGCTGTCGCGGTGTTCTTCCAATACACAAATGTGATTTGGGAATTTGAGGAATTCGCGAAAGGGGGAATGTTATTCCTGCTCCGTGTCAGGAAGAGGACGAGGCCTGATAAAACACAGGCTGGAGGGAGGGCAGCCGGGGCAGATAACACCTCAGAGGACAGGAACGAGCAGAAAACAGGCTGCGACAAATGGGAAAAATACAAATAAATCCAAATGTTTAATGGAAGTGAAATACAGGAACCTACTGCAGAACCCTTATATGGTATTTTATCACCTGAGATGAAATGAAAGTTGTTAGAGAAAACGTGAATAAGACCAAATAAATCAGACTAAATATACTAATATAAAACCACATGGAACACATTTCTGAGACATTTATTGAAATACTGACTCCCAGTATCAGAGATCTGTGATGTCACATATTCCGTATATCACGCTGGGCCTTTATTAAATGTTTCAGCTTTTTTGCAATGTGTTTGCTTTGCTGTCCTAAGAGACATTTTAGCACAGGTTTTAGCTTTCAAGAGGGCACCTGTCATGACTCCTAAAGGGCACTTTAGCATGCCTTCTTCACCAATTGATCAGTGTAAGTAAAGATAAAGTCATGTTCCAGGACACTTGTAGGGGCGGTGACACCAGTGCTAAATGGACGCGCTGCTCCCAGCTCTCAGGAATGTCTCCTGGCAGTTGGATCATTGTTTTGGCTGCTGAGGCCTCAGCGACGTAGTTTTTTTCTTCTGGCCGTGTGTGTGTTTGTGCTTTAGAACCCCGACCGCTGAGGGCGTCTGAACGACAGCGGTCCACATAATGACGGCTCGCCGCTTCACCGCCACATCAACACGCACCCGGGTCAAAAATAGCACTTTGCAGAAGCTGCACCGCACAAACTGTTATTTGACTTCACATAACAACAGGCTGGTTTAGTGTCAAACCCGCGGGAACAACGCCAGGAAAACTACTGAAGTATTATCAGCCAAACCTACTTCACCTGAAACAGCCTGTTAATGACATCTTATTAAAAACTGACCCGTGATAAAGCTCCAGTTACTACTTAGTTTGTAGAATAACAGAAAACATACAATCAACAAGCTGAATAGGATCATTTTGCATAGATTAAACTAAACACAGTATATGAAGTGGTTCATTTTAGCCTCAGCTACTTTAAACTGCTCCCTACATGTTTAATTATAAACCAGTGATTTATGAAGATTTATATGTAAAAGGTTTTTACTGTGGTTTACTGAGGGAAAATATACAAGTACATCATCATTCACCTCTGGTTGATGCAGCGATTAAAAGAGTAGAAAACGTATTTTCTTTTTCCAAGTTCTGCTACTACACCGTAAAACCTAAAAAATTACAGCAACATTAATGTAAGATGAAAAAAATGTAAAACTGAGATTTTAGTTGTATTTTCAGTATAAGATAAATATTCTTACAAATAAAAATCAATGAAATACTGTGATTTTTGTTTTATTCTATAGTAATAGGTTAATCATTTTACAATAAAAAATAATTAAATACTGTGATTGTCAATGTATTTAGATTATTATGGGGTTTAACTGTAATATATTTACAGTAATTCTTCGACTACTATGATTTTTTATTGTAAAATACACATCTATCTACTGTAATAATCATGTTGTACAGTAATGTTACCGTGTTTAAAACAGTACATTTTACAGTAGAGTAAAGTAAAACTCTTAGTTTCTGGATGATTCACCAGGACCTACACAAACTCTTTATTTTGCTCCATCCTGGGAGCTGAGATTAAAACACAAAGAGCTGATTAATCCGGAGCCTGCAGCAGCCGAGCCAGCGAACGCCAACTCGCTATTTCCTGTTCCACCCTCCTGGCTGCTCCTCAGCAAACACAGCTCCACACTGAGCTGATCCTGGTCTGGAGGATCCAGTCTGGACCATCCAGCAGGATAACAACACCACAAACACTCTGGGCTTTTACCCTGGAGTCTCGATAGTGTTCGGCACTGATTTAGTTTCACTTATCTCAGGGAAAAGGAAGCACCTCCTCTCTGGACTCATGAGGATCCTGGTCCCTCCTCCCTGTGAGGATGAGGACTGGATCTGATCCTCGCTGCAGTAGCTACATCACCTCAGCGTGGCGGCTGCTCCCAGGGATGGGATTTAATTCACCGGTCGGGGCGAATTCTTGATTCTTCGAGCTGTTCCGCTCATCTGGAACCAGAGTGAGTGATCGCTTTAACTTCTGTTCAACTTTTAACAAGTTTTCTTCACATAGCTTTTATTTTTCTAATGTTGGAGATGTTGATTTTTCGAATATTTGCACAAGAATCCTGTCTAATATACTGCAGAAACTCTGCTAAAAGCTAAATAAACAGGTTCATTAGTGTGGCTGCACCATGTGTCTTTACAATACTAATAAATACTTCCACATGTGCAAAATCCTCAACTAATGGTTATATACGGAAAGTGTTTTACAGCCTCCAGAACAAAAGTGAGTGGTATTCTTATTTACCACATTTTCTTCACATATTTCTTTATTTTCTGTGACAGAAACTTGAGTTCAAACTTTGATTTTTTTAATATTTCAACAGGAATCGTATCTAATATACAGCAGAAATAAACAGGTTTATTAGTGTCGCTGCATCATGTTTCTTTACAAAATCATCAACACTTTTGTTATGAATTTAGAAAGAAAACTCAGCACTTTATGACTTTCTTTAGTGTCATCTAACATCCTTTGAAAGTGTTTCTCAACCTCCAGAGGCAAAGTGAGTGATATTCTAACTTGTGTTTAACTTGTACCCAGTTTTTACTTTCTGTGATGGAAACTTGGATTCAAACGTTGATTTTTCAAATATTTTCACAGGAATCTTATCTGATATACAGCAGCCACTCTGCTGAGAGCTAAAAAACAAGTTTATTATTCATTTTACCAGGGAAAGCTAGCCTTTTATGACTTTCTTTTACTCCACAGCCGTATACTTTGAACGTGTTTTTCAGCCTCTCAGGCAGGATTGACTACTGTAAAAAATAACAAGGTCTATTTTCAGTGGTTTCAGGTTTCATCTTTTGACTTAAATTGGATTATCTGAGCAGGAAATGTGGGAGGGTTGAATGTGAGAGCTTTCTTTTTTTTACGGGGTCACATAAACAGCTACAGCTGCCGCCTTTTGTGTGCACGGCCCAGTCCTGAGTTGGTTGGACTTGTCTGGAAGCGTGAGGTGTTAGACGTGTCTGCCGGGCACCGCGGCTGCACAAAATGAACATTTGTCTCCCTCTGGAATTCGACTTGTGCCTCCAGCTCCGGGCAAACTTCACCACTAACTGCTGCTCTGGGTCATCATGGGTTTCTGTGGCGCTCGGTGTACAAATATAAATGTATGGAGTCATTCTGCGAGCGAGAAAACAGAACAAGAGCGGGATTCTACAGGAAACAGTTTCTAAACCCATCACATGTGCTCTGAAAACATCTCTTCATTAGCTGTATAATGTTATCATTGTCTTCCCCGTTGCGTTTTTGTGAGGTTTTATTTGGTTTTAATGTCCACGAGGCCATTTCGACTTCGGAGGTGCCTAAATAATAAGTCTGGACAGAAAAGAAAACTCAGCCACTTAATGACTCGACAATTTAAATGCAATATCATCCGAAGTTAATGTGAATGTGGTATAAATGAGTTAAGATTTGAATTTATGAGATAAAAATTCCATAATACGTGGTTAAAAAAGTCAATAATGTGAGATAAAAAGTACAATTTATGATAAAAAAAAGGCCATAATATTATATGAAGTTCAATTTATTTGATAAAAGTCTATAATATGAGAAAAAAGTCAAACATGAGATAAAAAAAAGTCTATAATATGAGATAGGTTAAATTTATGAGGAAAAAAATCCAGATTTATGGGATAAAAACTGCATTTATCAGATAAAAAGACAGATTATTCTACAAATAGTCCATAATATGACATGAAAATACAAATGTATGAGATTAAAAGTCAATTTATAAAAGAAAAAGGTAGTTTTATGACATAAAAAGTCTGTTTATGAGTCAAAAAGTATGTTCATAATGTTCATAAAGACCAGCAGTCTCCTAATCTCAGTTTTACAGCCACATATTCACCTTCTTATCGACTTTAATCGTGTGATAAAAGACCTGAAACAACGAGAATGAATCACCGACCCAACACGAACTGGACTGAAAAAGCTGAAAATAAAACATGTAGAAATTGCCCCCTAATGTGGTTCAGGTCTGGGGGCAGCAAACGGAGCAGAGACACAGACAGACCACTTCCCAGGACTCAGTGGGCAGCAATCACCCCCCCCCAGCAGCGGGATAAGGATCAGGGCGGGGGACGGACCCGGGTCCATGGACCGCGATCCGGTTCCCCCCTGGGGAGAGAAAAGCAGCAGAAAGACAAACATCACGCTCCCACGCGCCGCGCTGCTGTGACGTCAGGGAATGCGAGGGGGCGTCGGTCGCCATGGTAACGGGCAGCTCTACTGTAAGCGTGGGAACGTCTGACCCGCGGTTTTAATGATAAACTCGGAAATCCCAGGGGTGGGGGTGAAGCGGGAGGGAGGGGGCACAGGGGACGTGACTTCCCTTACACAAATAAAAATTGCAAAGGTAATTTTGAATGTTGGCGAGTTATAAAATACACTGAAAACACAACAGCTGCTAAACGGAAAACAATTCGTATCTTAATTATTAAAAAAATGATTCCCCCCTTAAGCTTTTCTCAAAGTGGTTTGGTCCAGATACAGTTTTCCAGTGGGCGGGGCGAGTGGCTAACGTCTAATTTAGACAGCTAGCTAGTAGCTAGCTATGGCGAAGAAACCAATAGAACTAACATATAGACACCAGTAAGTTATTTATTGCACTTGTTAAAACCTGTCCAAAATCAGCATTTTTTTTAAACAATCAGCTGGTTAAATTCAGAACTAATGACCCAATAACGAATCTAAAGTTATAGCGGCAGCGACTGGGGAGAGGAAGGCGGGGTGTCCGCCATTAAACATTTTTATAGTTTTTCCCTCAATAATCATGATTAATTTGCCTCATGTGTAAATATAAATAAATACACAACACTGTTATAGTCTATATTATTAATTATAATAACGTTGTTTAACGTATTTGAACATGCTGAGGGCTCAAGTTCAACTCAACTTTATATAGCATCAAATGAAATTGCATTTTTACTGAACGTCTTTATCTGTATTATAAATATGTTTGTTTAAAATCAAAACTAACTGAATATTCATATAATGTCACCTAAGACAGTACTTGTTGTGATTATATCGTATTTTTTTTTACCTGTAATTGTGTCTTTTTATAGAAGACAGAAGCAGACAGAAATAAGGCACTTGGCCTTCTCCTTGTCTGTCAGCCATCTTGGTTTCTCTGACTCCTTTTTCCCTCCAAAATGACCAGCCAATAGGATTCCTCGTGCTTGATGATGTAATAGCTTTTACCTGATTGGACTACATAGAGAACAGACACTTTAAACTGGAGTCACCTCCTGCATTAAATGGGAAATATATATACATATATTATATATATATAATATATATAAATAAAGACACAAATCCACAGAATCTTTAGGGACATGTGTAGTTTTTTTTTTAAATCAAACAATAACATTTCAGACTGAAATGAATGTTTGTGAAGTTGACATTTCAAGTGAAGAAAAAATCCTTCAGAAATTCCTTCATTTGTATCCAGAACAATGCAGAAATATAGATTTTTACAAAATACAGGTAAATAAAGAAATAGTTATCTATGTAGGAGTAATTCAGTGGAATCAGACGTGTGTTTTTTTCCTGTGGAAAACAGCTAAACTAAAACTCAGTCTTATTTCTGTAGACAGAGGAAAGGCTCCTCCTTAGCCCTCATAAATATAAACATCCAGAAACACTCAGCAGGAACACCGCGTCCTCCCCGGGCGACCTTTGACCCCACTTCACATCACAGCTTCAGAGCAAAAAAACTTTTCCTGTTATCATCACTAGGATGAGCTTGAACGTCCCTCCAGGGTTTTAAAAGCGATATGAGACGCTAAGTGTGTGTGTGTGTGTGTGACAGGTCGGTGTTGGAGGTTCAAACCTGAGATGCTGCATGTTTGACCCCCGCTGAAGCAGCATGGAGCCGGTTCAGAGAGACATGGAGCTGCTGAGCAACAGCATGGCCACCTACGCCCACATTAAAGGTAACAGGACAGCCGGGGGGTCATAATGGAGGAATGGGAGTTACCGCCTCAGGCCCCGAAAACATTCAAATGATTCAAAAGAAGAAGTTTAAATCCTCTTTAGCACTCATACAATCAGGCTGCAGCATATTAAAGGAGAAATTCATTTTTTATATTCATTAATTAAAAAGAGAGAGAGAGACACTGATTTGGAGAAGCAAAGGGAATTTTGCAATATTAACACATTTTTTATATTATTTAATCATATTTTTTCCTTTTATTTTAGATTTTCCTCAATTAAAAAAAATATATATTTTTAGATTTTTGCAGTGTAAATTACCACTGAAACAAACTAAGGAAAAAAAATGATTTTTACAAGATAATTTGCACGTTTTACAGTGCAATTTTTTAAGGTATTTGGGTTTTTTTTTTAAATCAGGATTATGAGATAAAAAAGTCCATAATATGAGATTATAAAGCAAATCTATAGGATAAAAAAAGTCCTTTGTGTGTGTTGTTTCAAGAGATTTAAAAAAATGTGAAACTGTCCTTTAAGGCGTCTCAAATTTAAAAAAAGAAAAACCGTGCAAACTAGATAACTAACACATGAGTGTATTTTGTGTTTTCAGGATTCTTTCTGTGCAGCTTCCTGTTTTCTTTGGCTCAGTTTGTCTGTTTCTGTTCAGGCTGGAAATAAAAAAAGCTGCTGAGCAGTAACAGAACAATAAAAGTCCACATTTAGTCGTTCTGTGGTCACTTTTGTCCCGTTTTTTTGCTGCCCCACACAGGAAACCCGGAGAGCTTCGCTCTCTACTTCATGATGGGCGTGTGCTTCGGCCTCCTCATGGCGCTCTGCCTCATGGTGGCCGCCATCGCCTGCAGGACCCGCCGCCACGCCAAGCCGCCGCCGTCCCCGGAGAGGAGGCAGCTGAAGGAGTCCAGCGAGGAGGAGGAGGAGGACGAGGAAGACGAGGAGGATGAGGAGGATGTCCCCAAAGTGATGGTGGCGGCGCCCAGCGAGCGCAGCAGCCAATCAAACGACACGCTGAGGAGCGTCAACGTGTTCGCGTCGGCCGACGAGCTGGAGAAGGCGCGGCGGCTCGAGGAGAGGGAGCGAATCGTCAGGGAGATCTGGAGGAACGGCCAGCCCGACGTCCTGGTGACGGGGACGGGGACGCTCAGCCGCGTCCACTACCGCTGACCCAGAGAACGCCGGTTCTGGAGGTTCTGGAACGTTCTCAGCGGCCTCATCCTCAACCCAGAGTGACATGTACTGACCCACCTGCTGGGGTCATGTGATAACCTGCTGGGGTCATGTGACAGGTGTAAGAGGACTGAACAATTTCAAACATCTGGATTTGTATTTCCAAAGTCAGGTTCAACCCATTTAACAACATGTCCTTTATCACATTTAACACAATTCTCTAATAAATTTGTACATAAAACAAGTTAGGAAAATATCCGTATGTCACATCAGGCTTTAACATTAAACTAATCATAAAAACCTCATGTGACGTTTATGCAGTGGCATGTATGGGGGGGTGTTAAACCTTAAAAAGACTGACACGTAATGTGCTACTAAGCAAAAAAAAAAGATAAATTTTTAAATGAGGAATAAATTTACCATGAACACCCTATGCGACATCACAAATCACTGTTACTGGGAGTAAATCATTTAATAAATGTTCCATCTATTTGTCTCTTATAATTTATGCAGGATTTTCCTTTAAGGAGAAATAGGTCCAAGTTCTTATGGCTTAAAATCACTCAACCTGTGAACAGTTTAGTGTTCTTTTTTATATTTCTGTGTAACAAACTGGAGGCGTCGAGGTTTAAAAACATGTCTAATGAAGGAAAATATCAAGTTGCATTCTGGGAATTGTAGGATCCACTTCCAGTTTTGAAAGTTTTACATTCAGACACAATCTGAAATGTACAGGTGCAAATAATGAGAATAATATTATATAATTATATATGAAAGAGTTCAATCATTTTTGTTAAACTCTTAATTCTTCTACTTCATTGTTATATTACATGTTTTGTATTTTTATATTATTTCTTCAATAATTGTCTTTTTCATTATTGAAAACTTATTCTTGGGACGTATTTTTATATTTGGCCTCATCTGTATTTTACTCCATGTTTATAATGTGAATCAATAAAAGTTTTAACCACTTTTTTTGAATCATTGGTTCATCTTTGGATTATTTATAATTCAATTACTTATTAGTATTACCACCAATTTAACTTTAACTGGTTTAAGTGCAAATTTAAGTAGAACTAGAGATGTTTTAGGGGTGAAAAAATACCTTCTCAATATTGACCTAATTGTAAAAAAAAACCTAGTTGAAAGGTTCTGCAGTGTAGGTTGTATGTAAAAAAAAAAACTACAAATGGAACAAGATGTCAAGTCAACAATGGACACTTTGACGTGTTTAGAGTTGATGTTTTGTGCCGTTTTATGTCTTTGCTGAGAAACTTTTTGTGCATTAAATTTGTGTTTAGTTCAGTTTAAAGTAGAATCCAAACAGACGAACTATTCTCAGTTTCCCCCACAGAACCTGGTTCTCTGACCCCGTCACTTCCTGCGTTTCCTCCCACGTTTCCCAGCTTGTCCCTCCTCCTCCTCCACTTCACACAAACACTGGTGCAGTTTGTCTGAGGCTGTGAAAGCAGCTTTTTCCTGCTTCTTCTGTACGTTTCACCCGTGCAGCCTCGTCCCTGGAGACGCTGCGTTTAACTCTGTGAAAAGGCCGATTGTGACTGTTTTCCAGAGGCTTAAAAAAAAAACAAAAAACCTGAGACTGAATCAGGGATTGTTGTAAAAACTCCTGACAAAACAGTTCATTCACTGTTGTCTGGACCCGAGGATCATTAACTTAAATAAGTGGTTTGTGGTTCTGAGTGTGTTCAACAGCCCTGAAAACAAAAAAACTCTTTTTGTTTAACATTATGTTTAATTTGTTTTATGCATTAAATGTGTGAGAAGAAAAATGTCAATTCTAGTCAATATCAAGTCTAAAAATTGTATAACCTATACTTCCTCATAGGTGAAAATATCTTGTTTTTGGTAGTTATCCAACATTACGTTGCATTTACTTTATTTTCTTGAATTATCCAATTCCTACTTTTTTATTCTTAAAATGTGTTCATGTTTTATTGCAATTTTCTTTTTAGATAAAGTAGAAAAATATCACATAAAAGACTAAATTATGTTCAAAAACTCAATTTTATCTTAAGTAAAATGACCAGAATCAAGAAAGGAAAACTAAACACCTGCAAATGGAACAAGATATTTCATAATAACGCTACTAAACAGTGAATTTGTACCAAAAACAAGATTTTTTTATGTTTAGAGCTATGAATATGTCCTTTATTAAAATCACAGAAGAATTTCTGTTTCCTACATTAGTTGCATCTAGTGTCTTTTCAAAATAAAACACCTTTGATAAATATGTACATGTATACACACATCATTATGAATGGAGATAAAAACAGTGTGGATAAAGTATTATTTATACTCAGCTCAAATAGTTTTCTATTCAAGATTCAAAATACTGAGAAAAAAAAGGCAAAAAAATCAATAAAAACTAACATTTCTACAAACTGGAAAACTGAAAAAAAACACTCCCAGATTTGCCCTGAATCAAAGGAAAATTTATTGAAAATTAAAAGACATGTACTTCAAAGCTCTTGAGAACAGTAAAAAAGTTTTCAGCTTCAGATTAATCCATCGAAACGAGAACAAACGAAAAGAAGAAGTGTGGAGTCCTCAGGAGGACGAACAGACGACGTGGGACGAAGCAGCAGCAGATTCAGCAAACTACAGACGTAGTTCGCTTTAAATCCTCTTTAAAAATATACACTCGCATCTTTGCCTTCGACAAAATGTTCTGTCACAAATTTCGTGTTTTTCTCTTCACTTTTTTTCTATCAAGACCTATGACGGAAAATTAGATTCTGCTCTTTACTGCAAAAAAAAAAAAAAATCTAATTCCATATGTTGTTTTCCCTACCCCACATGTTAAGATTATAATAATTTAGGTCTTATAATTCTATACATGTATTTTGTAATTATTCACTATTCTCGTATTATTTAAAACTCTAAACAAAAACAGTCGACAAAAGGTGTAAACTACACATGTTCAGTCTAAAAGCAAATCAATGGATTTCAGTGCCAATCCTTCAATTTACACTTGTGTTGAACTGAAAAACCTCCACAATCAATGAAGAATATACTGTAACACACACACACACGAAGTGGCACTATATGAAAAAAGCTCAGATTCCACACGTGACTCCGTCAATCATTCCGCAGTAAAACAAACCTCATGTGTATTTTTCTGAAAAATGACAAATGAACATGAGCGCTGTGGCCACCACTGATTGGTCCCATGGAGCGAGGCGTCCATCAATCCATCGATCGATCAAACATGACATGCAGCTACATCGAAGATTCATCACGGCCCCGAACACACGAAGAAAAGAGAGAAAAACCGATGAAATAAAAGACGCAAAGACGCCGCCCTTCAACATGTTACTGTAGTATTTTAGATTCTCTAAGGCACAGATGCTTTCGTTTTCTCATTTTTCCCCCTAAAATAACACAGAAATATCTTTGAACGTCGTTTTACCCCATACAGCGAATTCACGGCGAACCGAAACCAACAACAACAAAACAAATCCCAAAACAACACCCTGAAATTCAGATGGTTCCACCAACGTGGCGTCATCGTTCAACAACAAGTCAGTTTCACTCTTTTTACTTCACTTGAACTCTTATTTAACCGTTAAATGAAGAGATGATGTGGAGGGGGGAGAACAAACAGGAAAATTAACCCCTTTTATTTCCCTCTGTAAGTTTCACTGCTTCTGTGCGGCGGCGCCGGCGGCCATCTTGGATTCTTTATGCTCCATCTCCACGTGGTCGTCGCCCAGCTCCGCCTCCTCGCCGCCCTGGTACATGTCATGGGTCCACTTGGGGCTGCTGCCGCCGCCGCGGCGGTACACGAAGCGGCCGCGGCGAGCCGGGAACGAGCCGCCGCGACCGCGCCCACGGTTGTCCACCCAGGACTTTTCCCCGTCACGGTCGTCGTGCTGGAAAAAACACAAAAACAAAAACAATGCACTTTATCAGGTTCAAACTACATTTTTTAAGCACTTTGTCTTAACTATGACGTTTTTATGCACTTTTAGTTTTAAACAATGATGTTTTTAGGCACTTTATTAGGTTCAAACTGTGATATTTTTATGCACTTTATTAGGTTTAAACTATGAATTTTATGCACTTTATTAGGTTCAGACTGTTTAATGCACTTTATTAGGTATAAACTGTGATATTCTTATGCACTTTATTAGGTTTAAACTGTGATATTCTTATGCACTTATTAGGTTTAAACTATGATTTTTAGGAACTTTATTAGGTTTAAACTGTTTTTAGGAACTTATGTTTAAACTGTGATATTTTTATGCACTTTATTAGGTTTAAACTGTGATATTTTTATGCATTTTATTAGGTATAAACTATGATTTTAGGAACTTTATTAGGTTTAAACTTTTTTTAAGGAACTTTAGTAGGTTTAGACTGTTTTTTTAGGAAATTTATTAGGTATAAACTATGATATTTATATGCACTTTATTAGGTTTAAACTATGATATTTTTATGCACTTTATTAGGTTTAAACTGTGATATTCTTATGCACTTTATTAGGTTTAAACTGTGATATTCTTATGCACTTTATTAGGTTTAAACTATGTTTTTTAGGAACTTTATTAGGTTTAAACTGATATTTTTAGGCACTTTATTAGGTTTAAACTGATATTTTTATGCACTTTATTAGGTTTAAACTATGATTTTTATGCACATTATTAGGTTTAAACTATGATTTTTAGGCACCTTATTAGGTTTAAACAGTTTTTAGGAACTTTATAAGGTTTAAACAGTTTTTAGGAACTTTATAAGGTTTAAACTGATTTTTTTAGGAACTTTATTAAATTCAAACTGATATTTTTATGCACTTTATTAGGTTTAAACTCTGAATTTTATGCACATTATTAGGTTTAAACTGTTTTTAGGCACTTTATTAGGTTCAGACTGTTTTTAGGCACTTTATTAGGTTCAAACTATATTTTTATGCACTAGGTTTCAACTATGATGTTTGTATGCCTTTATGCACTTAACCTGGTTTAAACTGGTAAAGTGATGCACGTTTTAGGTGCTTTTATTTATTTTCCAATGTTGCATGATTAATGTTCTCACAATGCAGAAAGTGATTTTTTTTTTTTTAATATTAGGTTTTCCCGTTTTTCATGTCAGAGATGTAAAACTACAATGAGACACTATTTGTATATTTTAAACTAGAAATAAATGGGAATATAAAGTTTCAGGTCAGTGGTCTCAGGGACTCACCAGGTAGTACTTCCTGCTCTTGGGGGTGTACTCGGGGTCCCACTCCTCCTCGGGGGGGCGGACCGGAGGGTTCATGTTGGCCGGGTTCCCGTTGCTGCTGTTGTTGTTGCCCGGGTAGTTTCCTCTGTTCCAGCCTCGGCCCCTCACCCTGGGAAACTGAAACCACAGCGAGGCGTATTAACCCATTACACCACAACCAGCATCAGCTCAGAGATGGAGGAAAATCTGAATATTTCATTAGAAAACTTGGTCAGAAATGAGCCAGAGACGATGATGAGGACACAACGAGAAACAGGCTTCACGTATGATGGAGATAAAGCCTCTGTTTAGTAATGAGGTGACATCCACCGACTGGACGCTACGTTACCTTAATAAAAACCAGGCAGAGCATGGAACATGAATGACAGTATCATCATCATCATCTTTATGTTCCTGAGCATTAGGAGGAAGGAACAGAGCTAGGCCACGCCGTTAGGACACAGAACCACACGTCGGATCCTCGCTGGAGAACAAAACAAGGGAAAAGCTCGGGGGAAACTTACGAATCCGCGGCCTCGGCCTCTGTCCGCGTTGTGGCCCTCGAAATCCCGAGGGCCGCGGTCCCCGGGGCCGCCGTAGTCCCGCGGGGGGTAACGGGGGTGGGGGTAGCCCTCCTCCGAGTGCTCCGGCCCCTCCCCCATGTACTCCTTACCCCTGAAAGGAGGCGGGTAGGGGGACGGGGACGAGGAGGAGGACGAGGAGGAAGGAGAGCGATCGCGCTTCTTCTTCCCCTTCCTGGGAGGACAAAGACCAAAGGCACCATGTGAGTTTACAGGAAAATAAAAAGCATAAATAATAATAAAAAAACATTAAAAGACTTGACGTTTGATGATATCAATTATTTAGATCAGAGGTGTCCAAATCATTTTAGCTCAAAGACCACACGGACCAATCAGATTGATTTGATTTCATGTGGAAACGGATCTATAACAACATACTGTTTTAACAGATAACTCAAAATTTATAATTTTCACCAAAGGTAACCAGAGATCAGTTTGTTAAAAAAAGGACATAAAAAAATGACTCAATGGGAGGAGGATCTTGGAGATAAAATTTTAGATGCTGAGTGGGACTTAATCTTGCGACGAGTACATTCATCATCAATATGTGCTAAACATAGCGTCATTCAATGCAAGATTGTCCACCGCTGTCACTGGACTAGGGTGAAATTGAACCGCTTTTTCCCAGACATTGACCCCACATGTGAGCGTTGTCACTCAGCACCTGCAACTCTGTCTCATACTCTATGGTTCTGCCCCAAACTATTTGAATACTGGTCCAAGGTGTTTGACATCCTGTCATACGTATTAGAACAAAAGATTCCTCCTTCTCCTTTTATTGCACTGTTTGGCGCTCTCCCCTCTACAATCTCCCTATCATCATATAAATCTGATTTTGTTGCCTTTCTCACTTTAATAGCAAGACGCCTAATTCTGCTGAGGTGGAAGTCCCCTAATGCCCCTTCATTCGGCTCCCTGATCAAATACACCCTTTATTTTATGAAGCTAGAAAAAATAAGGTGGAGCATGAAGGGTTCTACCAGCAAGTTCACTAAAACATGGGAATATTTATCTGATTATATTGACAAGTCGAACCTCCCACCGGTGACAAACTAGAACTGGAGGCACATTTTACAGACAATAGACTACTGTGGTTAACGTATGTGTAATATTGCAGGCTTTGTGTATGTTCTTTTTTTTTTTTTTTTTTTTTTTCTTCTTAATTATTATTTTGTATTATTTATTTATTTATTTTATTTTTTATTTTTTCTTCCCTAATATGTATGCACATGTACATAGGTATGTACGTATATAGGTGTATATATTGTGTATTATTATTATTTTTTTTTTATATATATATATATATATTTTTTTTTTTATTATTATTACTAACAACTTAGTTATTTATGTTGTCTTGATTTAGTTTGTGTTAATTTGTGTACCGCATAGGGTTGGTGGGTGGTAGGGGAAGATTGGGGTTGTTCTCTCTCTTTAGTTGTTCTATAACCAATGTGTGGTATTTCACTTTTAATGTCAGCCCCAAATTTTGCTTTACTTAGTGTGTTTTGTACATATACCACATATCACCTGATACATTTGTATTCTCATTGAAAAAATCAATAAAGAAACCTTTGAAAAAAAAAAAAATAAAAAAATTGACAAAACTGTGAAAAGCGTTTTTTAATTATTTATTAAAAAATTATATATATTAATTATTTTTTTTATTTAATTATAACAGACACTATCTCTTCCTGATTCTCTTTCAGAGGTTTTTTGGAACACGCGTTTGGATTTGTGGAGTTTTAGGATTTGTTCTGATCCTCCTGCTCTTTCTTTATCTACAAATAAAACCTCATAGAGCAAAAAAAAAAATACAGATATCAAACAGCTGAAAGATTAAGATTAATAATTAAGATTCAGTGTATTAATCTAATGATTGATTCTATTGAAAAAAATATAGAAAATAATCATATTACATTTTGTTGTACTTTATGCAATAAAACTACATAATCTTTTTTTTAAGCAGTTCTTGATGACAGATTCATTTTTTGCAGTATGTGAGTTATTGCTGTTTTATTTTAACCATCAATACTTTTCAATTATTATTATTATTCAATTATCTACTTAATGTTATCTGATGATGCTCTAAGTTTTAAATGATCAGATATAACCTGATTTCCTTCTGTTCTGTTTAAGTGTAAAAGGGTTTAAAATAAAATGACAGCATTTTTAGTTCTTAATGGTATTAAACACAAAAGGTGAATAATATCTGTCACCCATATTCACAAAAATCAACATTTTATTAGAACTCAGCTGTACATGAAGACATGTTTCCAATCCTGGCGGATCATTACCAGCGTTTGTGTAAAAGGACGTGACAGGAGGTTTGAACCGTACTTGGATTTCTTGTGGTGTTTCCCGTATTTCTCTGAGGACTTCTCCCTGCTGGGTCCTCGGGAGCCTCCCGGGCTCCTGCCTCCCTCTCGCTTGTAGTTTCGCTCCTTCCCAGCGAACTTCTTACGCCTTTCAATATCCAGGCGAAGGTCCATCACGTCGCCTTTGAACTTTTTAGCTGGATCCTGCGGCAAAAACGCATTTTTTTTCAAGTCAGCGGACGCGTCGTTCCCAACACCGATGGGTAATTTTTGAATTAGAATTTCCTGTTAAAGCATAAATGCTACGTGCTGTTTGATAAATACAAAACATTTAATACTAATGCATCACTGCAGTGTATAAATATGTATATATATATATAAATAAAAAAATACACATTACAGCTGTGATTTTACTCCCTCTAGTGGTCAAGACAAAAAGTGCAATTAT
The DNA here is from genome assembly GCA_036785175.1 of Eupleurogrammus muticus. NCBI lineage: Eukaryota > Metazoa > Chordata > Actinopteri > Scombriformes > Trichiuridae > Eupleurogrammus > Eupleurogrammus muticus. The sequence goes on along the minus strand of JAYKQN010000039.1, from coordinate 605,679 downwards.
TACTACCAACAGAAAAGTTATTTCAATATAAAATAAAACCAGCAGCATGCATGTAGCATTTAAAATAAACTGAATTTCACAGTTCTTTTGTAGCTTGTTTTTTTCTTTTTTAGATAAAAATACTTACAAGGTAAAGGCACTGACAAGTGTCCCTTGAGAGGCTTGGACTCAGGATCTTAATTCACCTCCATTTAGCCTTTTGCTTGGGTTCGTACATACCCAATCAATAACCATATCTCATAGGCTGGGGAGGGGCTTGCTCGGCACTTACAAAACACAATTGGGCTCTTTTGATTTAGAAATACGCATCCTTTGAAAGAAAAGCACAAAGCTGAACACTGCTGCTGCTGCAGGGTCGTCCCGAATTTTGCTTGTTCCGTACACATCAAATTTCAAAAAGGGGCTGGTCACCTTATAGCTCGTCTCGTCCAAATCCTCAAACAGGTGAGAGTGCCTCTTAAAGGCACTGGGGGAAACATCGATTCTCCTAGGAGGACAAACAACCCTTCCTGTTAGTTACCGTCACTTCCTGCAGGATCAACAGCAGAATTCTGTGCTGTGTGTGTGTGTGTGTACCTGTGGATTTCTGGGCTCTTCCTTGGCTTCATCATTTCTGCCTCTGCAGCTTTTCTTTGGTACATGGCAAACCGCTCACTTAAAGTCATGTCAGTGGACTGAAAGTGTTGAGCTGCGGATGAAGGGGAAGAGATGGATCATTGCATCGTCACACGGAAGCAACCAGCAGCCAAATCATATTTATTCTGATGCTCTATGACTCAACGCGTCTCATCCCGTCGTCCTGGCTCAGCGGAACCGGCCCAATGCTGAACTTTACCTTTGATATAATGCACGATCGACACTATGTGCTGAGCGAACAGCTCAGGCGGGCTGCGGCACAGCTGGGCCGACTGAATGTGCTGGAAAATGGAGCGAAACTCCGGATCTTTCTTAGCGGGATTGGGCAGATCCCGGGACATGAAGCGATCTTTCAACATGGAAGAGCTGGGAAGGGGAGAGAGAGTTAGAGGAGCGCCGATCAATGACGTATGACGACGCTTGAATGCAAGAAAATAAAAATATCTACTGTACTGGCCCGAATACAAAATTAAAGTGGGAAAAAAGGTGGTTAAAAGAGATATTTAGGTTTTCTCTTTGAAGGAGTAACAGATGTTTCTAGTGAAATTCTTTATAAAATAAGATCTGAAGTGACATAAAAAGGAGGAGACACTCGTGGTTGTCTCTTGGGTATCTGTAAACAGAACATCTTCAAGCTTTTTCAGCATCTGGAAGTGAGAGGTTAAGACGTTTTCTCTGACGCTTTGTGGCCTAAAATCAAAATTCAACCCTTAGTTCATTTTCTTTAGTCACATTTCAGTCTATGAAAGTTCAAGTATTTAGAGTCCAGTTTCTCTTGACTAAAAGTATTGTAGACTTGTTCTGATCGAAGAAAATATATATTTCATTTATAGTTCATTTCTCTCGTGTCGAGCCCTGAATGATTCTCATTGACACTAATGGAGCCGTCAGCGACCCGGTTCTGGCCCCTGAGCCACATGTTGGACACCCCTTTAGTAGAATGAGAGTATATTCAAATAGAGAAACAGAATCCTCTACTCACAGTAGTCGGGCCAATACGTTGATATTAACATGGATTCAACCAGACCAACCTGGGCATCTCCTCTAAAGAACTTATTTTGTGTTCGAACTCCTCCCTGGACGCCGACGGGCGTCGGGCGGGCGACTCGTCGCGGGGGGGGAAGGCGCCAGGGAAGAGCGGCCGCTCCTTGTCCCTGGAGGAGGAGGCGGGGGGGGAGGGGCTCCCGCGGCTCTTCTCCTTGTCCTTCTTCTTCTTCTTGGCCTTCTCCTCCTTCCTGGAGCCGTGCTTGCGGCCGCGGTACGCCTCCTCCTCGCCGTGCTCGCCGGGCCCCGCCTCCTCGCCGTCCCTGCGGCTCTTCTCCTTGGCCGCCGCGTAGGACGCCGCGTAGCCCGGCTCGTCGCCCCACTTCCCGAAAATGTCCCGGGCCGTGAGCGTGGTCTTGACCTCGCGGTCGTCCTCCACGTCGCGCTCCTTCAGCCCGTGGGACTTGAGGAACTCCTCCTCGCCGGCGTCGAAGAACGGCACCGTCTTGTCGTCCTTGGATTCGCTGAAGGCGGCGGAGGAGACGGCGAAGCGGTCGGCCGTCACGCCGCCGCCGCTCTCCAGGTCGTCGAGGCTCTGGTCTTTATCACGACCGTTCTCCTTCTCTGACGCCTGCTTTTTGCTTTTATTCTCGGCCAAAAACCTGAAACAGAAAATACAAATTCTGCTTTAACAGAGGCGAGAAAAATGATTTATGAGAAAAAGCAAGTTCAGTAAAAGTAAAAACTGCATCAAACCCGGAAGTTAACCCTTTTCTATAGGATTATAATTTCTATCAAAAACATTTTCCTGCTAAAAATTCCCTTGAGCTTATTCCTTTATTCCTCCTTCCTACAATTCATGCATCTCTTTGAACCTGCTGAGTGAAAGCAGAACTTCTGTGAATAAAGATATTAAATAAAGTCCATCCATAGTGCAGATAGAACACATTTAGTCATACTCACGTAACCAGCACCTTCTCTTAATAAAGCGGATTTTCATACAACTTCCTCAGTGCACAGAAAATGTCAATTTTCACTGCACTTATAACCTGGAGTCTTATGAATTCCTTTTTAACCTGCATCCAAGGATCTTTGAAAAAGGCTAAAAACATGTTTGAAGGGAAAAAAATACATGTAAATTAGAAGAGGAAAAATGATGAGATCCTATGTTTAAAGCAGAAAAGGCGGATTCAGACGCACTTTTTGAAGGCGGTGGAGATCCCCGCCTTATCGTCGGGTTTGGACTCTTCCTTTGAGAAGAAGCCGAAGCCACTGAACGACGCCGTCTGGCCCGGCTTGGCGGCGCTGTCGTCGTCCTGCGGCGAGGACACGCTGCTGATGCTTCTCCACAGGGGGCCGCCGGCGCCAGGCCCCTTGGCGTCTGGCCCGGCCTCGGCGGCGTCCTTCTTGTCGCCGTCCGGGGTGACCCGTTTGGGGCTGCTGTCGTAGTCGATCCACTTCCCCCCGGACGCCTTCTCGATGGCGTTGCCCTCCGTGGACACGCACGGTTTGTCTCCCGCGTTCTCTGCCGGCTTGTCCTTGGCGTCTTTGGTGCCCGGCTTCCCTTTGCCGCTCCGGCGGCGCGGCGAGGATGAGTGGGAGCGCGAGGAGTAGCTGGAGCGCCGGGAGCGGCGGGACCGGCCTGAGGAGGAGCGGTCAGAGTAGTGGGAGCGGCTGCGGCTGCCCGAGCGTTTCTTGGGCGTGCGGGAGCGTGAGCGCCCCCTCCGCGGGCTGTGGGCGTGGTGGTCCTGGTCGTGGTGGCGGTCGTGCCAGCCGCCGCCGCCGCCACCACCGCCGCCGCCGCCCTGCCAGTTGGCCTTGTAGCCGTAGCCGCCGCCACCGCGGTTCTGGTAGTGGCCGCGCTGGTAGTAGCCGCGGTTCCTGCCGCGGTAGTGGAACGGACGGCGGTAGCCGCGGTTGTAGCCTCTGAAGCCGCCGCGGTTGTTCTGGTAGTCGCGGCTCGGATAGTTCCTGTGGGACGGAGAGTGGGAGCGGGACCGGGACCTGGAACTGGACCAGAGACACAACCTGCATCAGACCTGAGACGCTCACGTCTGTTGGTCACATTTTAGTCTATGAAAGTCCTGGTATTTTAGTCTAGTTTTAGTCAGAAAGTTTAAAGTATACACACTCTCTCCAGAACCTTTAGAAATAAACAAAAAGCTGGAAAGACTAAATTAAACCTTTTAAAGCGAAAGCTCAAATAAAAGCTTAGCAAAGCAAGTCTCTTTGGACGAAGATCCAATCATGATTAACCAATAATGACCAACAGTGTTGTTACACCGGTGTAACAAGAACTCTGGTTCCCCAGACTCTTCATTATGAGGTTTTATGTCTGAACTTAAGACTTTTAATTAACTTCTAAATTTTCCAAAACAGGTCAGGAAGTAAAGAGCTGATAATTCAGCAGAGATACTGCTTGAAACTAAAGAGAATTAAACACCACTCAACTCTTATTGTGGTAAATTCAAATAAAATGATGGCATCTGACGGTCCTCAGACCACATGTTGAGCACCAGATAGAGATTAACTGTGTGATCCAGCAGTCAACAGGGGGCAGAGCAGCTTCATTCACACACAGCTCATCCTGACTGATGCTCTACATGTTGCTGTCATTCAATAAAACTGAAAAACATGAATTACATCAAACACATAGCCTCCCTTCACTACTTCTGCTTTTATCAGGCTTGATCATGAGATAAGAGCGGAACTGTGGGTTTTAATTTGCTTGGAATTGGAAATCGAAAAAGATAAAAAAAAAAAAAAACTAAAGGCGCACTTGTTGTTGAAGCCTAAAGGCAAAACTAACCAAACCGGCTTCACAGGACAAACAAGCTTCAGGTTACAGCAGCATGCAAATGATGTTTTAACAACACAAACATGACGTGGATGAACATTAACGCTGCAGCTGGGCAAACAGGCTGAAAAAGGAAAAGACATCGACAGCTCAAATACTTTGACAGGAACAGATGAGTTTTAGTCTGTTCAATGTGGTGGAAAAAAAAGACTCAATTCACTATCGTCCACAGTGGGAAGGGGAGCAAATCATTAACAGGGAAACATCCAATCAAGCTTATTAGATTTATTTTAACATTTCACATTTTAAGTGAAAACTGGTTTTGCTTCTCACGCTGAGTCGAGTAAAACACAAGCTGCTGACTTCAGACTGCAAAAGATAAAATCTCACATGGTGAAAATATCTTGTTTTTGGTTTAATTGGTTCAATATTAATTAGAATTACCTCATACCACTGGCAGAAAATGTACCTTATTTCAATGAAAATGTTAGTGTTGCTTTCTTAAAACCGTCTACTTGTCTGATGAATGTTAATGAGCCTCTCCTCTGATTGGCCGGTTTGAACGGGGTTGAAAATCGAAGCTATAAATGCAAACCACAAGTTAGGGCTAATTTTCAAAATGTATTTTAAGATTTATTTACATTCAGTTGTGAAGGAAACTTATCTTATAATCATAGTATATTACTATTAATGCCTGAGGAACTATAGTGCAGTTAAATGTCATGAATAGTGAGCTACCACACAGCAAAAAAATAAAAAATCTTGAGTCATTTCCTCACTGCGTTGTGCAACTGTAAAACCAGTCAAACGGATATCAGCAGAATATTCAGCTGATGTGTGTGATGTTGATTATTCACAGAGCAGGAACCACACTAACTGAAGCTGCAGCTTCTTTATAGTGTCATAAGGAATTATACGATGCACACGGGTTAATTATTCATTTTATGCTGTGGTTTCAATCGTTTAACTAGAAATTCTGACAGATTCACCTGTAGCGACGTTTTCTGGATCTGGAGCGGGAGCGGCTTCTAGAGTGAGATCTGGAGTAAGATCTGGACCTGGACCTCGATCTGGAGCGGGACCGGGCCGGAGATCCTGGAGCCTTCGACATCTTTGCACTTGAATCTTTAAAAAAAACACAAGAGAAACACATTAAATACATAAACAACCTCTAAAAGGAGTCAAACAGACGTCATGGAGGAAATATCCAATATATTTCTAGTCCTCTCTCTCGACTGGACATGTATTTGTCTAGAAAGACGTTTCACCTCTGACTCGTCTGAGTATATATTTGGGACATTCCATGAACCAAACAACTAATCGTTAATCGTTTCAATAATCAACTGAATAAATAGACTTTATCTGCCCGTATGAATCAGGACGGCCGTCGACCTGCTGACAGACCGGGCCTGTGCAGCGTGCTTCAACACCGTGTCCCCTGTCATCAAGAAAAACCCTTTCACCTCACGACTCAAACACCAACAGCCTCTCCAGCCCCACGTGACCTTTAACCATCAGAAGAAATGAATGTAGAACGCGTCGATAACAGCTGGAACGCCACGTTTAACATGTGCAACGCCTCACGGGTTGTTCAGAGAAGACGTTCAGTCTGTTGCTGCTCGGCCTGAAGCTGTTCAACAACATCTGGATCGGGCTCAGTAAGATCAGATCTGTGCTAAATGAGCCTAGATCTAAATGGGAGGAGAAAAATCTGTAAAAGACAAAATTCTGTTATAAAAAAGGTGTAAGAACAGTCAAAGTTGAAGGGAATCATAATAATTTTAGCACAAGTTATGTTTTTATCTGAAACACTAGATTAGACCGGCAGCAATTAAGTTGATCAACAAATTAATCCACAACCATTTTAAGCCTCAAATAACATTTTTAGTCATTTATAAAGCATAAATGCAAAACATTTGCTGGTTTCTGCTTTGCAAATGTTAAGTTGTTCTGCGTTTACATAATTGTGCAAATATATTCAGCTTCAGGATAAAACAAATATTTAATGACATCGCCTTAATATCCTAAACCGTCATTTCAGGGTATTATCCAGCAGAATTAAAAACAGCCCAAACTGAACATTTTTAAATCCAGGTTCTGTTTTCATGTGCAAGCACTTAAAATTTTAATCTTTCATTTAATGCTTTTAAAATGAATCAGCACTTTATGCTGCAAACCTATATTTACAGTCTATTGGATCTATTATTTGTCTGTAATTTGTTTTGTTTTAGGCGTTCGGTTTTAGTTTCCAATTCTGGCTGTAAAATGTTTATTTTATGTAAAGCACATATGAAATATAAAGATAAAGCTCTTTTGTTTTGACAATTTTTACAGGAGGGAAAGTTAGAAAAAAAACGAGTCTTTACTAATGTTCTAACAAAGTAAATTTGTTTGTACAATTATACAAGGTTTAAATTGACCATATTTTCCTCTATCCTGCTGTAATAATAATAATAATTCCTTAAATAGCATTTCTCTATGCATCTGTTTTACAAATTGGATGCATAAAAGTCTGTTAGACGGCAGCAGCCTGGAGCAGGTTGTGTTGATTTAGTGCAGCAGAGCAAAGAGACAAAATAAATAAATTTACTACCACGCCAACATGAAGCAGGATCTGGTTGTGAAAGGCAGCGTCTCCCGGTACTGATGACGTCAAACCTCCGTCCCACCGCTGGAGTCACAGTCTGAACCTTTGCGTTTTATTACAGAATCCCCTTTTGTTGACCGTCATAATCTGTCTTTCCACCTGAATGTCGAGGCTTTGCCTATTTGCTCCTCCTCCCTTTTCTCCACGTTGGGAGACACAACGGTTGCTATGAGGCGAACAATGAGTTTACAGGGTTTCACTGTTTCTCTGCCTGTCATGAAAAGGCCACAAGAGACTACTTAGCCAAGGCCTGAGTGATAAAACATATCAGTAGATGTCCTCAATCTCCACAAATACCACGATAAATTCAGGATAATATCAATAGATTCTGTAAAAAAATGAATTAATTCATTCAAATAAAGTTTCATTGAACAACAACACTTACAAGCATCATTGCATTAAAACAATAAATGAAGCAGCTCTAATGCAAGAATGAAAATAAATTCAAGAACTGATGGCAAATGTCGTCCTATTAATTAAGCAGGAACGTGCTGTACATAGAGTACGTAGCACAGCAGTTATTACAAATGAAGAAATAAAAGAGAATCTATGTCTGAACAGTAGAACAAAAAGGTCATAAAGTAGTGGTGGAGGTCATGCTCAATGTGACATCACACATTTCTGACACTGAGAGTTGGCATTTCAAAATAAAAGAAGAGAATGTGTTCTGTGTGGTCTATTTGGTCTGTTTCAGATCCTGCAGAATTTTCCTTTAAGGAGAAATGGGTCCAGGTTCCAATGGGTTAAAGTAGGAAATGCCTTTGTTTGATAATATATTATTAAATATAAACTAGATAACCTTTACTTTTGAGACTCTCATAAAGAAAGAAGCTAAATACTCACTGTTTTGGCATTTTAAAATCATCAGTGACAGTTGTATAACTAAAAAAAACAACAAGCAGGGTTGACTGTAGGAGTTTAATATGCAGAAACTGTAGCCTGAAAGTTCTGGAGACTTTCAGATAAGCTTCGTGTGTAACTGGGTCTTTAAAGCGTTTGCATGCACAACATCATCGTCTCTCATGCTGTTCTATTCTGGAAAATCCCCCGCAGACTTCATGTATGTCTTGAATTATAATTAGCGAGTTGACTTTCACCACTTTATCTATTATTATCATCATCTACCACACTATCTATTGTATAGTGTGAAAGCACAACCAAAGAGGAGGAAGTAGAAGAGCATATGAATAATTTCAGCATTTATTGTTGCATCACAGCATGTCTTTCCTGTCGTTATTCAAAAAGAGAAAGTCTAACATATAACTCAATAAACTTCTTCTTTCTTTTTCTGCCCTCAGCTCATATTATCCATCAAATTACATATGTGCCGTTTCAAGAATGTACAACTGTTTTTTTTCCCCAGTTCCATTATGAAGTAGTAAACTGGTGTGTTGATATTAACCTGACATAACCAAAGTTAAACACATGTGAACTGTAGAGGATGTAAGATATGCGTCAATATTGACAAATATCCATCATATTACAAACATGAAGCTTAGAAACTATTAAATTAAATTATAAATACAATTTATATTCTAAAAGCTACCAAAAAATACACAACAGATTTATCAGGGGCTAAAAATCACCAACACAAGTAACATCCCAGCTAAACTAAGTTCAACGTTCAAGTTGGTTGGATTTGCTTGTTTATTTAGTATTTAGTTACTCCTGTTAATAATCAACATGTTGTGTACAAAGGGAGGTAATACAAAGCTGCTGAGTTAAACACTAACTCACAGAAATGGATGTGGATAGAAGGTACATAAATAAGAAGTTACTCTTATTTGTTTTTACTCTACAATATCTCTTATTTGCATAAATTGATGCCTGCGATTAGTCGATTGATTAGTTGCAAACCATTATATTAATCACCAACTATTTTAATAATCCATTCTGGTTCCAGCTTCTCACCCAGAATATTTCATGGTTTCTTTAGTCTTAAAAAAAGAGAGATATTTTAGGCTGAATCTACTACTACTGAATCTTTGGGAAACACGGATTGATATTTTACACCATTTTATGCACAACTCCGTCTAACTAACCATGCATTTCAAGAATCGATAGATTAATCATCGACAATCAGAAGTTGCAGAACCAGAAATATACGCAGATAACCATTATATCAATAGAACATTAAGTAACACACTGCAATTAACTAATCAATCATAAACTGTTGATCGGTGTTTCCCACAATTGAAGATTCAACCTAAAAACATAGACAAATAGAATGCACTCTCGATTAACTATCGATACCTTTTCAACGATATTAGCTTATTTTACCGAATATTGCTGCTAGCTACGGAACGCTGCTAGTTGCATTTACCTTTTTCCCGAGCCGGCGGTTGTTTTTCGTGCCAGTAGTAGTTAGTAGAAGTGGTGCAGGCTTTGAGGCCAAGCTGCCTGCCCTGGTCTGGTCTGTTCTGGTCTGGTCCCTCCTTCCTGGTTCCCCCTGAAGATACGAGTCCGAGAGTCAATTAAACGAATGTTAGCGGGCTAGCAAGCTAGCATGCTAGCGGGGGCTAAGGCTACCGACGAGCCAAGAAAAACGGCCGCGGCTGCGCCTTTAGAGGAGGCTGTGTGTCGGTCCCCCGTTAAAGAAACATATGGGTGTGTGTCTGTGTTTCGGTAAACTGCGCCAAACGTGTGTTGTCGAGGGGTCGAGACGCAACTGAAGCTAACGACCAGCACACGGCGTTCGCTCACGATGCTAGCCATGTAGTTGATCCAAATCTCGCGAGACTCTCTGTGCGCGTGAAGGAGCTGCGGGGAACAGGGTCAGATTTCCTCTGTGTTTGCACCATTTGTGGTGTAATTTAGCATAAGTTAATTATCAAACACCTGTTACTCTGACACATGGTGCATGAAAACAACACATGAGCTACTGTGTGTTTTAATAAAATACCCAGGATTAATTTTTTCCTATATTTATTTATCCACACATATTTATATATTCCATCCATCCATCCATCCATTGTCTATCCCGCTTATTCCCTTTCGGGGTCGCAGGGGTCTGCTGGAGCCTATCCCAGCGCGTTAAGGCGAGAGGCAGGGATACACCCCAGATGGTCGCCAGCCAATCGTGGGGCACACACACCATTCACACACCATTCACTCTCACACTCACACCTATGGGCAATTTAGAGTTTACCAATTAACCTGAGCATGTTTTTTGTATTGTGGGAGGAAACCGGAGTACCCGGGGAAAACCCACGCAGACACGGGGAGAACATGCAAACTCCACACAGAAAGGCCCCAGACCCAGGCCCAAGGCGGTCTTGAACCTGCGACCTTCTTGCTGTGAGGCAACAGTGCTACCCACCGCACCACCGTGTCGCCCATTTATATATTCTATTAGTCTATATTAATATCTCGGTTAATAATCATCTTGGTAGACATGATTATTAGAGTTTAGAATTACTTTCCTGACTGAATTTCTTTGTGTCATAAAATTACCTTGGAAGCGTTTATCACACTTTTAATCATTTTTGCATGTGCAGATTTCACATTTATAGCTACCAAGGCTTCATATTTATTGATGAAAACTAAACAGAAGTGATTTACTTGGTTGTCAGACACAGAACACACAAACAATCGCTATTTTTGTATCCTAACAGCAACACATTTGGCTAATAAAGGTGATTCTGAGCTTTTTTTCTACTTCAACGCTGCTGTTTGAATGGAGGACACTATTCTTTCTGAGATAATTCTCCTGACCTTTGACCCGCAGCTGTGTGCAGCCGGTGGCAACATCCACATCATCGTGTGTTTATTGTCTGTCCTGCTGTACAGGACCAACCTCAGCTGTCTCTCCTAAAGCCCCAGCTCGGTGTCAGTAGAGCTCCTGGACTATTTTTATCGTGTAGTAAAGCCGCCGAACACAGAAAACAGGACCTGAACTCATCCACTCTAGTTATTATTCCGTCACATTTTCTCTGTGGAAATGTGAACCCCAGTAGTAGACTAGCACAAAGACGCCTTTCATACGACGCTGTAGGAATCCTGGATTAGTCATGGCCTTCTGTGGGGTGAAATACATCCCATCAACTGTTCAAAAACTGAGGAATGTGTGTCAGGGTTTTGTTTTTTTCACAAGGAGAGATTTTGTGCCAAAAAGAAAGACAGTGTTTGAATGAAAAGCGAATGAGCGGCCTGTAAAGCGACACCTCCTGTCGGCCCTTTAGCCACCTGTTGACCTTGTTAGTGGACGTTTATTTCCCACATGGTGACGAGGAATGTAAACAGGATCCTCAACAACGAGAAGCACATCTCAATATGTGATTAACACGCAGCGTTTAGCTTGTTATTTATGAGCCTGCTTTCATCTTCCATAAGATAAATGGATATTCACTAGTAGTAATAGTATAAATATACTGTGTACATGTATTAATATATACATAAACACAGTATATATGAACTAAAAAGTAAATAACATGTCAAACTGATCCTGTTCTCTTCTGATATAGATTATTTTAGACTGCACACATTCAGTATCAACATTATGATATAGCATGTGCATAAGTGAAAATACAGAAGAGAATGGATATAATAATAAATATTCAAATACAGAAACTGATTTTCAGCCTGCATGACAATTAATATTATTTCTTATCATTTCTTATGAGACAATGTCTCAACTGTCAACACTGGATTGTGGTGTAACCCTAAAAACTTTTTTTTAATCTAAAACTAGTTTTATATTCTAGGTGGATTCAATATGTGAAATTTATCATTATTTTTTCAGTTACACCATTTGACATTTCATGTCAAAAATCACACAAAATTGTGATTTTTATCAAAATTAATGGAACAAATGGACTTTTAAATAACAATAAACCAACATGAACACAAAATGTACATTTCTAGGGGGCCTGGTGAATGCTTTTAAACCTGTATTTAAAGATATTTTTGACTTTCTCACCTCCCAGCCATGATTTATCACTGACCTGTATAACGTTCCATCCAGATAAATCCCCCCCCTCGTCCCAGAGCCTCCTGTGTTAAGCTCAGACAATAATGTGCAGACCGAGGTTAAAATTAACCCAGCAAATCTCCACTTTGGCCCCAGGAGTCAAACCACACACGTCTCCTTGTCCCGTCGTCCAGTCCTCGCCGGACGTTCCGATTCCGAAAGGCGAGGACGATGTTGACCGCTGAGGTCGAGAAGGTTTAACTCTAATACAGGGATGATGGAGCCGTGGTGTCAGTGAAACACGAACCTACAGAGCTGGTGTCATCGATCAGAATAGAGCGAGGAAACAATGCTGCTACAGCAAGAAACACAAGTTACTACATGAGTAGTAAAGTATTAGAATTGATGTTTGTAAAGTTTTAATTGACATTTTAAATGTTTTTTTTATGTTAATATATCAAGTTATTGTATAAATGATGCAGGATAGAACTAATAGGTAGTTGACACAAAGCAGGAATAAAAACTTGAAATATGTTGAAGTGTCTGCATGCAGAATAAGAATTCTACATAATATTGGGCCAATTGAACCAAAAACAAGGTATTTTCATCTGTTAATTTCATTTTTTTCTTTAAGATCAAGCAGGTGCCGAAATGATATTAAATAGTTATTGACAATAGAATTCTGTTCATAACATTAGAAGATAGAAACTAAAATCCAAGAGCCTCCTGTGAAATAATGTATTCAAAAGTTTGATATATGAAGCTGTACAAATTATTCAAGTTAATTAGATATATTTCAACATCACATTTTAGTGACAGAATTCCTGTTTTTGTTACTTTAGAAGCTTGAGGAAACACGAACAGGGAATTTGATGCTGTAAATGTCAAATATCCACTTGATATGAATAACTCAAGCTGTTGAAGCCTCGACATAAGCATCAGGTAAACATTTAAATCCATTTTTGCACAAAATTAAATAATTAATTAATTAAGGAGATTTTTTTCTAAGGAGAAACTGTTTCCTGTTTAATTTACACTAGATGAGATCACTGATGGACAAAACAGACAAAGTGTTGATGAGAAACCAAATGAGCTGATCATTTACAGGAAGTGGTTATGCAAAAGGTAAAAACCTCTGACCAGGAACATGAAAACACACATTTCCAGGATCTGCTGCTGCACAGTGTCTCCAACAGCTGGAGGATTTACTCTATTTTCAATAATGGAGTTTTTTTCCCTCCCCAGGAGGCTGAACATCAGGTTTTCCATTTAAACTCACATACATTCCAAATACCTTTACTCCCACACATTTCTGTTTTATGTGTGATATTTTGTCAGCTGTGCGTCCTATAAACGTGATAGTAGGGTTGTTATAAGTTTTAGTTTGATCCTGCTGCATCAGCTTTAAAATCTTGTCTCTCACAAACCTAAAAACAAGAAAAGAACAGCTCACCTCTCAGGAGACTGGACGTGAAGGAGAGCGAGACGTCTGCTGCTTCCTTTATAGAGGAGTGTGGAGGAGAAGCAGCTGAAACGCGCTCAGCCTCCTGTCTGACGACCACTTGGTGAAATCACATCTGGATTATAAATAGCTCGCCGTGTGGAAGCGTTTTTCACTTCTGTTTGAGGAAATCGTGGGAACCTGAGCTGCTTCTGCCGTGATGATCCTGCCGGGGGGTTTCTGGAAGGAAAATGTAGATGTGGATGTTGTGTTTACAGCAGCGACTTGACACATGACGGCTGCTGGTATTTCAGGTACTATCAGATATCATCGGGTATCTGCAGCCAAGTGTACCTCAAATATCATCAGGTATACTATACGATCGGGTACCATCAAATATTATCAGATATCTACAGACAGGTGTACCTCAGGTACCATCAGGGACTTTCAGGCATCTAGAGCTAGGTGAATGTCTGATACCATCAGGTACTACCAGGTATCTACAGCCAGGTGTATCTCAGGTATCATCAGGTACTACCAGTGTGTACAGCCACGTGTACCTCAGGTATCATCAGGTACTACCAGGTATCTACAGCCAGGTGTACCTCAGGTATCATCAGGTACTACCAGTGTGTACAGCCACGTGTACCTCAGGTATCATCAGGTACTACCAGGTATCTACAGCCAGGTGTACCTCAGGTATCATCAGGTACTACCAGTGTGTACAGCCACGTGTACCTCAGGTATCATCAGGTACTACCAGTGTGTACAGCCACGTGTACCTCAGGTATCATCAGGTACTACCAGGTATCTACAGCCACGTGTACCTCAGGTATCATCAGGTACTACCAGGTATCTACAACCAGGTGTACCTCAGGTATCATCAGGTACTACCAGGTATCTACAGCCAGGTGTACCTCAGGTATCATCAGGTACTACCAGGTATCTACAGCCACGTGTACCTCAGGTATCATCAGGTACTACCAGGTATCTACAACCAGGTGTACCTCAGGTATCATCAGGTACTACCAGGTATCTACAGCCAGGTGTACCTCAGGTATCATCAGGTACTACCAGGTATCTACAACCAGGTGTACCTCAGGTATCATCAGGTACTACCAGATATCTACAGCCAGGTGTACCTCAGGTATCATCAGGTACTACCAGGTGTCTACAGACAGGTGTACTTCAGGTATCTGATTCCTCCTCCAGGTGAAGTTCTGCTAAGTTCAACCAACCTGATTTTTCCCTGAGACACTTTTACAGTTTGTGTAGAAATTCTTCAGCTGTGCAAACCAACTGTTGGACTCAGGTGAACCTGAAGGTCAAGATGCTGGATTTGGAGTGACCTGGTCTGGCCTGGTCATGTGGTCTTGCCTGGTCCAAACATGGTCTGTGGCTGCGAGGCCGGTTGGATGTACCGACTAGTTCCTGGAAATAGAGTTTTACTGGAGCGAAACAAGGATTCAGGTCAGGAGGAGTCAGCTGCTTCACAGCCAAGTTCACACTGACTCACAACCTGGAGTCGTGCTGTAAAACCATAAAAACCACCGGTTCAGCCTTTTACTGTGAGCCCACAACACACCTGTACTATAACCAGAAGCCTGATATAAAACACCTGTCAGACCAGGACAGAAGTGGCACATTTCAAACAAAACAACTTGACATTACTTACCCTCTAAAATCGTTTGTTAAAAAAAATATGGAAAGTATTTTGATCCAATTATAACACACAAATTTAGCAATAAACAGAATTTCAAGTCAGTGTCATAAATCATTCATAAATTGCCTATTTACAAAAAGGTAAAGGTCTGTGTTTGTGTTTGTTTAACTTTAGGAAACACATTCAGTTTGAGTAAAATGGGATTTTAATATGTGTTAAAAATGTTCACAATAGTCCCAATGTATTATTTAATTAATTAGATCTGTGGTAAGAAATCTGAATAAAACATCAATGCTGAAGCTTCTGCAACATCCAAGAATCAATATGAGATTCAGATGTTACATGAGGGTTAATTAGTGATTTAATTAGCTTCAGCTGATTGAAACCCTGCAAACTGGGTGTTTTGTGCTGGATTATGTACTGATGCGAGTTCTGAGGAAAACCTGAAACACTGGAAACAGCTGCAGAATTAGTAAAAATAACTTTACAGCCTGTAATACATCCAGGATGTGCAGGCTCCTTCGTATGTGTCGCACCATATTTCTCATATTTCAGCCGCCTTTACTACACAATAAAAACACGGCCCACTCAGCTAAATGTGAACCTGAGGTTGTTCAATTACAGATTTTACAGAAATAATTCTGAATCATATTTCAATTATTGTGATTATTTTACAGCTGGGTGTTCAGAATCTTTTTTTTGTAATCACTTAATGGCGGATTTTAGATGTTTTAATTCTGTACTTACCTTAGTTGGTTTTAATCACCATTGTGAAAACAAGAAAAAAAGTCTCTGTTAAAATATTTTTTACATTGCAAGAACTTCTGTAGGTTAGTACAACATATTAAATTAATCCTGTCACACAAATCACATCTATAATATCAACAGTTTAAACCTCTTCTTTCTGGTTTTACATTTACACTGAATAATTAATTAACTTCTACATATTTAAGTTAAACTCAATCTATTTAACTAACTAACTAATTAACTAACTAACTAACTAACTGATGATAACTAACAGTAACTAACAGTGGCTAACGGTAACTTACAGTAGCTAAAAGTAGCTAACAGTGGCTAACGGTAACTTACAGTAGCTAAAGTAGCTAACAGTGGCTAACGGTAACTTACAGTAGCTAAAAGTAGCTAACAGTGGCTAACGGTAACTTACAGTAGCTAAAGTAGCTAACAGTGGCTAACGGTAACTTACAGTAGCTAAAAGTAGCTAACAGTGGCTAACGGTAACTTACAGTAGCTAAAAGTAGCTAACGGTAACTTACATTAGCTAAAAGTAGCTAACAGTGGCTAACGGTAACTTACAGTAGCTAAAAGTAGCTAACAGTAGCTAACTGTAACTTACAGTAGCTAAAAGTAGCTAATAGTGGCTAACGGTAACTAACAGTAGCTAATGGTAGCTAATAGTGGCTAAGGGTAACTACCAATAGCTAACAGTGGCTAACCGTAGCAAATGGTAACTAACAGTAGCTAAAAGTGGCTAACAATAGCTAACAGTGGCTAACAGTGGCTAACGGTAACTTACAGTAGCTAAAAGTAGCTAACAGTGCTAGTTAAGTTAACAGTAACTGACAGTAGCTAACATATCTTAATTATTTATTTTATTTTATTTAGAGCAGTTTGAATGAAAAATCTTTTAAAAAGGGAGGTCAGCATTTTTTTTTCTTCTGGGGAATATCAGTATTTTACAGAATCCGTGAGAAACAGGCCGTTGATGACCAACTAACTACTGATGTGTATCTGCAGCTCTGGAGTGAAGTTACCGTGCAACCATTTATTTATTCATTAATCTGACGGCCAGGACTCTTTGTGTTTTATTTATAAAGTGAACGTCCAGACACAGACAGGACAAACATGTCCAGGATCACATCTCCCCGTGTTGTCTCTTGTGTTGTTGGACGCTCTGACGCTGCAGTGAGAGTTGTGTTGTTTCCAGCGTGAGGACGGAGCTTTTTAATGTTTAATGTGTGCTGACCTCATGACCTTTGGGCCTTCAGGCCTCGCTGGTTTCTGGCCGCGCTGCAGCTTCTCTTCTGTCTGCGGTTCCTTCGCGTTTTATTCTCTTTGCATAAATCAGATTTTATATGTTTCACTGCCTTTTTAACATCTTATAACATCTTGGGAATCAGTGTTCTCGCACTGACTTGTTACCGAGTGGGTGTTTTTGTTTCATCTCACGCACATAAATCATGTCATAACGAGTAAATAGTGCACCGTAAAACCTGTAAAATTTAACTGGTAACAAGTTACTGACATAATTTTTGCAGCAGAAGTACTGTACTACTGTTTAAGATTAAGATTTAAATTAAATACTATAAATTCAGTATTGAATTAATTCAGTATAAGGTGATTTATTGTAGAAAAAAATATCGTATTTTTATGACCATAAGGCAACATACTAAAAAAGTTCAGTCTCAGTTCAATCTTTATGTGCACCTCATAGTCCTGAAAATACGGTAATTACTGTGATTTCAGTTGTATTTACAGTTATTAGGTGATTAATTGTAAGATAAAAATCAATAAATGTTTTCAGTTATATTTTCAATATTAGGTGATTCATTTTAAAATAAAAATTAAATACTATGTTCTAGTTGTATTTACAGTTATTAGGTGATTAGCTGTATTGTTTGACTACAGTGATTCTCTATATAATACTTTAACTACACAGTAAAACCTGCAGGTTTCACAGCAAAGTTTTAACATGTCCAGTAAACATCTGAAAAAATCCCTCAAATGTTGTTTTCTCAAATTAGTTAAAATGTGGTTCACAGTTCATAGATTTCTGACAGGAAATGTGATTAAATGCACATGCTACTGATGCACATTCATGACTGTTATCTGTACCAGAAACATCATCAACGATTGTTATCTTTGAGAAAAGAGAGAAACGCTGCATTTTGTTCATGTTTATTTGCTCAATAAAGGACCTAATTGTATCACTAATTCATTTTAATGCAACATTAATTTACTTCATTTTGTCTTTTAAGCTGTTGACTCTCATCATGGTTTTGTCGTTGCATGATTTGTAATCAGAAAATTCTGCTCTTGTAATAAAATGCTATTGTACAACTTAAATTACCGTATTTAATTAGTAGTTGCATAAATCTATTTTTATTTTCAGAAACATATAGCACACTAATATTCATAATGATGATAAAGAACATATTGTCTGATGTGTCCCTGCAGAGTTTGCTTTTGCTATGAGATTCTATTTATATTTATTTTGATTTAATGCTTCACTGATCAATAAAATGCATCTTGATGTCTTATATGTGCAGAAACTAACTTAAAGCATAAATGTCCTGCAAGCACAGAAGTTCTTATTCTTTTAATTTATTATCATTATCTTTCTGACAAGAGAACATTTATATTTAATATAAAACACATTCAGATTTGAATAATTCAGATATTGATATTTTGTGCCAGGTTTTACCCCTGAAGGAACATGATTCCTATAAATAAGGTGAGTGCAGAAATCTATGAACCAACAGTGTATGTATGATTTAATTTGCTGCAGCAGGGTTGAGTCGGTGCTGCCACCTACTGGACATTTATAATATTAAAATACTATCAAATCAGCTCCAATTAAAAGAGATAATTATGGTCTGTGCACTGTAAATGTGCAGCCTGATACTAACACCCTAAAGAGAGAGTTGTACTTGTGCATAAACACAGACTCACACACGGCCCCTTTCATAAAGCTTTATTTCACAGATCCCCTGTAACAGGAGGCTCATCATACATTTACATAGACTGTTTGTTCCAGTCTTCACTGCTCCCCATGTTAAATAACTCAATAATTCAGGACAAAAACGACACACACACACACACACACACACGCACACACACACACACACACACACACACACACACACACTGTTCAACTTAAGATAACAATATCATAACGACGCTAATAAGAACAAACATTGTCAAATATTACGTATTTCCGGGGTTTTTATACTGTATTTTTCTAAAATGTGTTACACAGTCAGTCATCTTTAAGGTGCACCGTAAAATCTGCATGTGACGTTTCAATAAAACTTGACAAAACGTGGCACCATTAAACACGCTTTAGAGACAGAGAGAGAATACTTGCTGCGTTTTTTTTTTATTATTTTCTATATTTTCAGGATGAGTACTTTACTTTTTTTTTAGTTTTTTTTGTGGTTTTCCTTCTCCGGGCAGAGTTCGTCTCCTTCTTCTACATTTCTGTCGATGATGTGGATGTTCAGCACAGTTCAGAGTTGGTTTTGGCACGATATTTAACAGAAGCCGCTGTGGTGGAGCATGAATCTCGTAGCTCAAGCAGAGACCTAAGGCGCATTTTCCACGTGATGAGCGAGGACTCACAGGACCTCTGAGGACACGAGAGAGGAGAACTTTAATAATACAGAATTATGTTGAAAAAAATGTGAATATTGTCAGTTTGACTGTTGAGTTTGTTCCTGAAACTGGTAAATCATTTTTCCTTATTTTAAATATCTTAGTTATTTGGACAAAAGAATTAGAAGATTTTCAATAAAAACAACAATGATATTGTATTAATAACTATAAAGTCATTGAAGCAAAAATCTATAATACTACTACTACTACTGTTAATAATAATACAAATTTACTGATAACTTTTTCGTAAAATTCCATCCTGAATATGAATCTCAATCAAACATTGGAAACTGATCTTAATACATAATGAAGGAAAATCTTTGTAGTATATATTAGTGAGTTTATTATCATTTAGCAAATTTTTACATGATTATTGATGTTTTATTATTATTAATATTATTTGAACTTTTAGTAATGTTTGTTTTCTTAAGTTTGAAATGTAAAGGAACGTTTACAGATATGTGATTATGGTGGTTATTTATGATTCAATGTTTTAATTACTCTGTTATATGTTATATAAAATACATTTTAAATCCTCTTACTATGACAATGATTTACTGGAATTAAAATAGAAAAAAAATAGATTATTTTAGGAGGTCTGGAGTTATAACCCCTGGTGACTTCCCATTGGTTAATTGCTCGTTAGCTGTCTCGTTAGCTGACTCGTTAGCTGTCTCGTTAGCGTACCTGCGACATGCTGAGGCTTCATCTGGCCCGTCTTCATCAGGAACCCGTCTCCTCCCTCGAAGGCCAGGATTGGCTCGCTGACCTTGCCGCCCTGGCTCTGATTGGCCGGGCTGCTCAGCTGGATGATCTCCTCGAAGTCTGCCGCCTCGCCATTGGCCGAGACGCCGTTCTGGTGAGCGGGGGGCGGGGTGCCGTTCACCACCAGGCCGGAGCCGCTCTGTGATTGGCTGAGCACGGCGGCACCAGGACTCTGCAGGTTCTCAGCTGCTGCAGCACGGTTAGAGAAATAATTATAGGATCCATCCATCCATCCATCCATCCATTGTCTATCGGGGTCGCAGGGGTCTGCTGGAGCCTATCCCAGCGCGTTAAGGCGAGAGGCAGGGATACACCCCAGATGGTCGCCAGCCAATCGTGGGGCACACACACCATTCACACACCATTCACTCTCACACTCACACCTATGGGCAATTTAGAGTTTACCAATTAACCTGAGCATGTTTTTTGTATTGTGGGAGGAAACCGGAGTACCCGGTGAAAACCCACGCAGACACGGGGAGAACATGCAAACTCCACACAGAAAGGCCCCAGACCCAGGCCCAAGGCGGTCTTGAACCTGCGACCTTCTTGCTGTGAGGCAACAGTGCTACCCACCGCACCACCGTGTCGCCCATAAATATAGGATATTTAATAAAATTGTTTCCTATTCTGTAAATCTTCATTTATCTTCTGTAGGTCAACACTTTATATTTGATAAATATTCTGATATATCTGATATGTCATATTTGCTTTACATTTTATAAATCATATTAATAATTGATTCATTGGTACATATGTAAATGTGCCATTTCTTTCTGTGTAAAATCTGCTTCTTATGGGATGTGCCAGTTACCTCTACTGTCTGTGTTCTTGCCGTTGACCTGTGGAGAAGCTTTGACGTCCTTCTGTGATTTTTAACAGAAAAACGTTGGTTATTTTTTAGCAGAAAAAGAGGAAGTTAAACGGTGTAACTGTGACTCAGGCCCACCTTGTCTCCTGCGTCGCTCTTCCTCGTTCTCTTCATGATCTGCTCCAGACGCTGCAAATATCAACACATCAGTGAGCTATAAAGACTTCCTGAACCTGGACGTGAACCCTGACCCTGACCTCTGACCTCTGACCCTGAACCCTGAACCTGACCCTCCTCACCTTCTTCCTCTCCAGTCGCTCCTGCTCTTCTTTCTGGAAGTGTTTCTCTCTCTCGATGCGCTGACGCTCGGCCTCTTCGCGAGCTTTGGTGTCGGCCTCCTCCTTCTGGGAAAATAATAAAAACACAGACACACACGTTGGCTTTTCAGAATAAAACTGGGGAAATTAAGAAGATTTCAGCTCAGCCAATAACTGTCTGTTAACTGAGTTGCTGCATGCTGCAAAATCAGATTTTTTTTCCCACACTTTTACAGATTCAAGTCCATTTTAATCCCCAAATTCTGTCTAGACGTCGTCCTCCAGATGATAAAAATACAATGATTTATTCATCTAGGTCAGTTCGCTCAGAAAAATCCTGAGTTTCACAAGCAACAGGAGGCGTCTCGACCTTTTTTGCCCAAAGTTTTGTCTTATAGGACAGGTTTTGTGTTAGAATTAGGCTCATCGGTTTATGTTGTTTCATTGATTTTACTACTAGAAATTCTCTCTGTCCTCCAGATGATGAAAATCCAGAGATTTATTCATATAGGTCAACTTTATATATTAAAGTTTGTTTCACGGGCAACAGGAAGAGTCTCAGCAATTTTTGCTCAAAGTTTTGTCTGACAGGTCAGTTTTTTTGTGATTTGTTTCAATAAGAATCCATCATTTACCAAAATGTTTTTTTCTAATTTTTATTATTATCGCTGTTTTATTTATTTCACTTTTTTTTTCACTAAAACTTGTTTTCTTACAAGCATCTTTTTGCCCAAAGTTTTGTCTTGCAGGTCAGTTTTTTGTTTTAGTTTTAAAAAAGAAGAAAGTAAAAAGATTTTACTCCTGAAATCCTGTCTAGACGTCGTCCTTCAGATAATAAAAATACATGATTTATTCATCTAGGGCACCTTAAGTTATTAAAGTTTGTTTTACAAACAACAAACATATGTGCCTTTTTGCCCAAAATGTTGTCTTGCAGGTCGCCTTTATTAATTTTTTCCCTGAGTATGAGATTTTTTTTTGATGAGATTTACCTGATTAAATAAACAATGTAAAAATATATATATTTGAATGAATAGAATTAACTTTTGTTCTGAAAACCCAGATGGGATCCCTATAAAACAGGAAGTGTTGAGCTCTCCACCAGAGAGCAGCACAGCTCAGTAAAACTGATGTTTCATTAAGAAAAAATCTGTTGTTTAGGTTCTTTAAATGGTGTAAATGTTTCTCAGAGCTGAAGATTGACCCTAAACGTCTGCTCCTCCATCACTGACCTGTCTCTGCAGCTTCTCGTTCTCCTCCTGCTCAGCTTTGGCCTTCTCCTGCGCCTCCTTCTGCTCCTCGGCTCGCTGGGCCTCGTCTCTCAGCCGCTGCTGTTCGGCCATGAACTGGGCCTCCTCCTCTCGCCGTTTCCTCTCCTCGGCCTCGCGGACCATCGCCTCCTCCCGCAGGATCCTGAAAAAAAAAACACACCAAATGTTCACAAAATATCCACAAAACCAGTAAGGTTTGGCTTTGGAGACAAGTTAAATGAAGCATAAATACAGGCACGTTGTTGAATTCAGAAAAAATAACTGTTCAGTATGATGTAATGCGAGTTAAAATGGAGTTTTTTTACTGCAGGATTATTTTATTTCATTAAATCATACTGAAAGGTTTAGTTAGCTTTAATTCTTGCCTATAATCTCTCTCGTATTTTACTTTCTTACTTTCATCATCGTCATCTTCTTACGTTCTTTATTCAGATTGAGACATAAATCTATCAGATTTCTTGGCAATTTATCATATTTGTTGAGATTATCCACAATTTTAAATTTGGTGCAAACCACCAGTTACATGATAAAATGTGTTGGTTCAGTAAAAGTCAGTAAACTATGTACACACCTGTAAACTACATATTATTGATAACAGTGTGTTTTCTCTATGATAAACTATATAATATTTACAGATAACACTGTTTTCCTATGTTAAACTACTTATTATTTACAGATAACATTGTGTTTTTTTCTGTTAAACTACATATTATTAATAGATAATATTATGTTTTCTATGTTAAACTACATTATGTTTACAGATAACAGTGTGTTTTATATGTTAAACTACTTATTATTTACAGATAACAGTGTGTTTTCCTATGATAAACTACATATTATATACAGATAACAGTGTTTTTTCTACGCAAACTACATATCATTTACAGATAATAATATGTTTTCTATGTTAAGCTACATATTATTTACAGATAACAGTGTGTTTTATATGTTAAACTACATATTATTTACAGATAACAGTGTGTTTTCCTATGATAAACTACATATTATTTACAGATAACAGTGTGTTTTATATGTTAAACTACATATTATTTACAGATAACAGTGTGTTTTCCTATGATAAACTACATATTATTTACAGATAACAGTGTGTTTTATATGTTGAACTACATATTATTTACAGATAACAGTGTGTTTTCCTATGTTAAACTACATATTATTTACAGATAACAGTGTGTTTTATATGTTAAACTACATATTATTTACAGATAACAGTGTGTTTTATATGTTAAACTACATATTATTTACAGATAACAGTGTGTTTTATATGTTAAACTACATATAATTTACAGATAACAGTGTGTTTTATATGTTAAACTACATATAATTTACAGATAACAGTGTGTTTTATATGTTAAACTACATATTATTTACAGATAACAGTGTGTTTTATATGTTAAACTACATATTATTCACAGATAACAGTGTGTTTTATGTGTTAAACTACATATTATTCACAGATAACAGTGTGTTTTATGTGTTAAACTACATATTATTCACAGATAACAGTGTGTTTTATGTGTTAAACTACATATTATTCACAGATAACAGTGTGTTTTATGTGTTAAACTACATATTATTTACAGATAACAGTGTGTTTTATATGTTAAACTACATATTATTTACAGATAACAGTGTGTTTTATATGTTAAACTACATATTATTTACAGATAACAGTGTGTTTTATGTGTTAAACTACATATAATTTACAGATAACAGTGTGTTTTATGTGTTGAACTACATATTATTCACAGATAACAGTGTGTTTTATATGTTAAACTACATATTATTTACAGATAACAGTGTGTTTTATGTGTTAAACTACATATAATTTACAGATAACAGTGTGTTTTATGTGTAAATTCTTTACAGACATCATGTTATTTTCTATGGACCTTTTCCTCTGCTCCTGCTCCAGTCGTTCCTGCTCCTCCCTCTCACGCTGCTCTCTGGCCTGTCGTCGTTTCTCTGCCAGGACGCGAGAAGCCTCCTCTGGGTTGTTGGTGCCGGCCGACGGCCTCCGGTCCGGCGCCGTGGCAACGGCGGCGACGGGGGCGGAGACGGGGGCGGAGGCGGTGGTAACGGCGGCAGGTACAGGTGCAGGTGATGCAACGGGTGCAGCAGCAACAGGTGCAGCAGCAGGTTGACTAACAGGAACCTCAGCAGCTGTAACAGCAGCAGCTGGAACAGCAGCAGCTGGAACAGCTGCAGCTGGTGGCGGCGGCGGCGGCTGAACGCTCGGCACTGACGGAGCCGACGTGGCTACGACCGGAGGACTGAGGGAAGGAGGAGAGATGGGAGCAGAGGACACCACGATGGAGGGAACGTCTCCAGAGCCTGTACAGAACAGAGAGGAGACGGTAAACGTGGATCTATGATAAAACGTAAGAATTACATTAATGAGGTTTTCAGCTACAGTCAGAGCCGACTATTGTTGATGACATGCTCTCCTGATGTTTCACAGCGTCATAAATTATGACTCACACAAACCACAGTCACCTTGAAGCACGGATGGCGTCGCCACGGCAGCAGCACTTACTCTTTTTCTCCTCCGGAGGCGCGTCGGGCCGTCGAGCGTCGGGGCCCGTCTCCACGGCGACGGCGGCCACCGTCTGGGGCTGCACCCTGGCGGGCGTCTGGGCCCGTTTGGGCCTGGTCTTGGTGCCGGGCGGCGGCGTCTTCTTGCCCGTCGGCGTCTTGGCGGCGGCCGGCACCAGCGGCGACAGGGGGCGGCTCTTAGGGGCCGCGGGGGACGGGGGGCGGTTCTTGGGTTTCTGGGGGGTGCTGACCAGAGAAAAATGAAAATTACATAAAGTATTATATGACTAAATTCTCTGTATCTAGGTCACGTTGAAGATACGAGCGACTGGTTCTGAGACTCTGGACCAGACCTGCTCTCTGGTCTGGACCTGTGCGTCGCGGCGACCGGAGACGGCGTCGCTCGCTTCTTCTGGACCTTCTCCTTGGACAGGGCGTTCTTCTCCTTCTCGTTCTCCCTCTCTTTGTCTTTCTTCTCTTTCTTCTTTTTGTCCACCTTGAAGGAAAAAAAACAACCTGTTATCACCTCCATGTAAACCTGGGTCACGTTTTTATATTTAGCGTCATTCAACGCTTAAACGCCTACTTTTAATAAGTAAATGTATTTAATTATCAATTTTAATATTGACAAAGAGAAAAAGGACCACTCACATTAAACTTTATACTAAACTTTGTCTGATAAATGACTCTTTTATTAAATGATTGATCCATTACCTATAGAAATATGATTTTATTCTTTTTTTCTTTTTTTTATTCTATTCTATTACTTCCTATTATTTCCTAAATATCCCCCTCCGGCCCCTGTACCACTGACCATCACTATAATTGTTTTATCCTGTGAAGCAGAGATGCAGGTCTAATGGGTTCATGTACCAGCCGCTTTCTGTGTTTGCTGCAGCTTTAAATGAAGTTGATTAGTGGGCTACAGGTTACAGGCTTTTCTGGCCTTCAGGCACAGCTGCTCCAGCTGTTTCCTGCTGTTTCCACGTTAATGACAAGCTGCTGGCTGCAGCCTCGTATTACACAGACATATAATAAAAAAGGGCATTTTATGCTCAAATGTCAAACCAGAGGAGCTGAATATGTTTTAATGCTGCTAATGCACACACGAGTGTTGCTCTGCATCGTGTGAGTTGGATCATGTCCCCTTAATAAAAGATAAATTTAACAGGTCAACAAGCTTGTTCTGTTTCTTTTTGTAATGTTTTATTAAGGATTTTGAGGTTTGAGGTTATTATTTGTTGATCATATTTGTCCACTCACTCATATAATTTTCTTTTATAATAAGCTAAAATAGATCCATTGCCATATGGAGTCCCACTTTCTTGAGACTATGTTTTCAACTTTTTCTTATTCTGTATATATTTTACTATAATATATCTATTATTTAAGCAAAAATAACTCCATCAAATGAAGCGTTTTACTCCAGTAAAAGTGTAAAAGTTCTGATTTCAAAACTAGTATAAAAATAGAAAGGTGATACGTGATAGAAAATCTATATTTTTACAGTAAGGTGTAAAAAGGGGGCTTTTATTTTGAAGGACATACAATTTATGAGGTCACATGACCAGTCCCTTAACTCATTGTCTCATAACTGCAAGTTGTCTTTTTTTATCAGAATTTTGGAAAATTTTTATCAAATAAAAAAAAGATGTACTCACCAAAAGTAAGTAAACTTATTATTATTATTTTTTTTTTTTACATCTTATTAAATTTTATGTTATAATTTTTTTTCTAAGCTAAAATAGATTTGCTGCTGACCCTTGGTATTGTGATTTTACAGTTAAAGTGAGGACGTTTGTGTTTAGTAAAGGAGGTAATCTGGTACCGGTGTAGAGTTCCGTCTCCGCTGCCGCAGCGTGATGTCCGGCGTGCTGGCGGAGGAAACCCTCCAACGCTCAGCGGCGTTCTGCTGCTGGGAGGCGTTCAGGGGGCTGGCTGAGGCTGAACGGGAGCAGTGGTGAGAGTCTGAGACACACACACACACACATACACAGACACACACACACAGCATGCAGCGTGATAAAAAAACACAAACACACAACATGCTACCAGACGATGAGTCATGATGACGGCAGCAACTGAACCATCATCATGTTCAATCATGTAATTGATTGGTATTGGTATCTATTAATGCATTCATCATTCTTCACGACAGCAATTATCTGTTTTTTTTTTCCTTTCAGGTCACGAATCAGCAATTTATTGGTTTTATTAATCATTAAATTGATGATTGGTTTATTGTCATTGGAAGTCAATTTGTAAAAAATTGCAGAAATTGTGGGATTTTTCAAATGGTGTAACCTAAAACAACTGATTGATTATTTAATCCACCTAGAATATTATACTAGTTGATTGCTTTTCAAGAGAATTTAATATCTGGTACCAAGTTTTTGGGGTTACACCACCTAATACAGATAATTGCTATTGAGAAAAAAAACATCACAAGGTCTAGTTCTACATTTGAAGAAAGTTTAAGGAAATTTATTAGTTTAATGACACCTGGAAAAGGCTGAAGACTGAATGATGTGAAGGAAATCTACAGAAAGCGATTAAATGGACCTTGTGATGAGTGTGAACCCAAAAATAAATAATAGAACATAACATCACCACAGGGATGCATTAAAAAAAGAATCAGAAAGAAGTGAAAAGATAAAAGGTTTCTACTACTTTTCTCTGCTTATATCTTTGAGAATTGAATTATCATTAGGTTTCTGACTTTTATTTTAATTTGAGCCTTTTCACAACTTTCTGGCAAAAAAAGTTGCAGCCAACAAAAGCAAACATCACCACAGGTTGCATCAAAATACGAATAAATAGAATCAGCAACAAGATTTTCATAAATAAATCATTTAAAATGTGCTGCATATTTTGATATTTGGGGATTATCAACATTGTTCATTGTTTGTTGTCATTTGTTGAAAAATACAGCATAATAAAGCATTTTACTCACATAAAAGTGTAAAAGTTCAGATTTTAAAACTAAATTATAAAAGTAAAAGGGAAAAAAATGAACCCTCCATTTTATAGTGTTTCCATATGACAACATTCACTTTATCTTCATTTTTCAAAAAAGCTGTGATATAAAATCTATGTTTTTACAATTAGTAGTGAAAAAGGGGGCTTTCATTTTGAAGGACATACAATTTATGAGGTCACATGACCAGTCTCACAACTGAAAGTTGTCTTTTTATCAGAATTTTGGAAAATTTTCACCAAATAAAAAATAAATTAAACTCACCAAAAGTCAGTAAACTTATCTATATCTATATCTATATATATCTATACATATATATGTTTTTCTTATATCTTATATTTTACATTTTTACATTTACATTTTATATTTTACATTATTTTACACAGAATTTTAGAAAAAAATTTCACCAAATAAAAACAAAAAAATTAAACTAACTAAAAGTAATTAAAGTTTAATTACTTTTGGTTAGTTTACTTTTTTAATTAATCTTATTATTATTATTTATCTTTTTACATTTAATTTAATTTTGATGTTCTAAGTTTTTTTTCATATAAGCTAAAATAGACTTGTTGCCATATGGAGTCCCATTGACTTACATAGCATTAAACTATCCTGACTATGTTCACAACTTTTTCTTATACCGTATATATTTTTTTGGTATATCTATAATTTAGGCAATTTTAAATAATAAAAACAATCCAAATCATGTTTTATCATGTCTTAAGTAATATTTAATGCAGTAGAGAGTTAAGGGCAGAAGGTAAGGCCACAGCTTCTACAGTGATGACCCGTGAGTTAAAAATGATTTATTTTAGTAGAACAAACAAGCGTGTTTTGTTTGCTTTTTAAATGTCGGTGCAGCTGAGTCGTGTGAGCCGTAACGCGGCGTCTCCACTCACGTGCGTCGCTGCTGTTCAGCAGCGTGGCGGCGCTGCGGCTCCGGGCCAGGAAGGACAGCGTGGGCGTCATGAGCCGCTCCACGATCCGGCTCTCCCACGGGCTGAGGCGCAGGCTGCGGGCTGGACACAGGGGGGCGCCGTCACAGGGGGGTTAGTTACAGGCACCAGAGGAGCGCACACACACACACACACATCCATACAAACACACACACATACACATGTTTCTTGCAAACACACACACAGACAGGAGGTGTCAAACACGTGGCCCGCGGCCCAGTAAAGGGTCCAATCAGGCCTCGTTGGATCATAACTGTCCAACATGTGATTAAATAAAGGAAAATCACTGAGAGTCTTCATGGGGGGAACTTATTGAATATTATTCTTGTTGTTGAAATAATTCCGCCCATTTACAGGTTACATAAACAACATGTTTTTACATGTGATCACTTATGATCAATACACTCATTAAAAAGAAAATGTCACTATTTTTGTTGTTTTTCTGTGTCAAATCATGTTTGTCAGGATGAGAAAGTCAAAGACATTTTAAAACACAGTTTTAAGGAGCATTCATCAGGCCTCTTAATTCATTTAAAAGTACATCTATACCATTCATAAAAAAGATAAAGAAATGCTGAAATGCAAATAACTCATAAATCAGCCACTATATTTGTAAATGGAAATGCATGAATATGGAACAAGTGAGACATCATATGATAAATGTCATATATTTTCTTAACATATTGAAGGTTAATTAATCCACAAAGAACATTTTTACTGGTCCAGACAACTTGTGATTAAATTGTGCTGAAGGTGGCGCGTGAAATAAACTGAGTTTGACATCTCTGTTTTACTCCCTGACACACACACACACACACACACACACACACACACACACACACACACACATTGACTATTGAAGACATTTGTATCCTGAGTTTCTTTAGTCGACAAACCCTCAAAACCTCTAAAAAACCAACAAGCAGCACGAGTCTTCTCATTTAAATATTTCTGACAAAACAGAAATAATCACATTGGTCGATCCATCAGGAGGCGGAGCCAAAGAATCAGTTATTTCAAAATAAAATAAATACATACATTTGTGAATCCACATGTTTTCTATTAGTTTGTGATGTGGTGAATAACTGTTTAAAAAATTCTATTACCAACAACTTAAACCACATTCAGGTGAAAATCTCAGATCTGAAACCATCGTTTTTAACGTCAGCAGCATGAAACCGTCCAAAACCAACATTTCACACAGCTACAGGCCTAATGTACGAATAAGGAAGGGTTTAACTTCTTTCCCAGGGTCAAATTTTCATTATCCACAGTGTTTTCACTTCTTTTTAACCCTTAATTTAAAGTAAACTATTTCATAGTGTTTCCATATGACAACATTCACTTTATCTTCATTTTTCCAGTTTTTACAGTTAGGTGTGCAAAAGGGGCTTTTATTTTGAAGGACATACAATTTCTGAGGTCACATGACCAGTCCCTTTATCTTATTGGACATTTGACATGTGAGCATCTTTGTCTAATAACCGAAAGTTGTCTTTTTTATATTTTAACTTATTTTAACTAAATGTACAAATAAGGAAGGTTTTAGATTTTTAATCGTTCACATTATTTTGTGGACGTGGGCGCTTATCTGTAAGAATAAAATAAATAAACAGTTAAAATATAGACTTAAAAATCATGAAAGTGATTCTTTAGCTCTGCCCTCTGATGAGATTATTTCTCCTGATGGAAAATGTATTTGTTGAAACAATCCATTCGCTCTGAGTCACAGATTGAGAAAATCACACCAGATGAATCATGGGATTTTTGTGCCTACATGTTATAAAGTACAGAAACATAGAGGCATTACGTGGAACCACATCAGTCTGTTTTAGTGCTGTCTGTCCTATAATAAACACACAGGCGTGTTATTCAGCAGCATGTGATGAGGCTTCATCAGAACGTATGATGTCACACAGGAAAACTGAATCCGATGCGCTGTGATGACGTGGTGATAAAAACACAGCAACACAAACACCATTAAATCATTCTGAGATTCATGAGAAAAGCTGAGGTTTGGTCAGAAGATCAGAGAAACATTTATAGATGCCGGTTCGAGCTTTAACTAACACACAAACACATAGAAAAGCCCAAAAGGAAAATACACACACAGAAGAATGAAGTATTATATAGAGAAGATGAAGCTCAAACTTTTACAACTGGCTGAAACATAAAGAAAAAACACTGCAGTACAGCATGTTTTATAATCCAATAAAAAAGATGAAATATTTACTGAAACTCACTTAAACTGTTCAAGAGTTTTAGTTACACTTAAGCTGATTCATCCCCCTGTCAAATACAAGGGATTTCACATTTTTTCACTTACAAATGAGTATTTCTCCTCAGTTTTACTTAAATAGGACACAAAAGAAAGTCTCCAACTATAAATGTATATATATATAAAGACAGATTTCCCAGCATGCCCTGCCAGGAGCTTTCTATACCATAGTCATTTGTTGATGTGATCTTGGTTTTCACTCCGTTTATTTACACATTCTAACGAAACACAAATCAATTATGGCTTCAGACTTTCTATTTAAGGAAAAACTGAAGTGAAATACTAACATGTAAGTGAAGAAATAAATAAATCCCTTGTATTTGACAGAGATAGGAAGCATTTTAGGCTTAAGTGTATGAAGACTGAAGCCACTTTTATGTCTTTATGTTTAATATGTTCATTTATTTCAGCTATAGATATTTACTGATCACTATTTCTTTATTTTTTATTTTATAATAATTTTATTATGATCTAAGACAGGTTTGTGTAGATTTCCTGTCTCATCACCTGATGATATTCTGCTTTTTCTTCTCCTTGCAGCTGCTGATCGATGCTGCATTGTCATGTAAGTCGAGCGTCGCACACAGAGGTATTTGTAACACCAACACACACACACACACACCTATACACACACACACACCTACATACACCAACACACACACGCCTACACACACCTACACACACACACACACACACACCCCTTACGTAACGGCCTGAGATCATCTGATCATCTTCTTGGTTTATGACTAACTGATAACCAGCTACGTCCTGTTGCTAGGCAACAGCAGCCAGCCCCCCCCCATCCTTCTTCCCTGTCTCCAATGCGGCAGCAGGAGGCTGCGACGAAATGATGAAAAAAGTGTTTTTATCTGCAGCAAAACACAATGTTACTGTTACTACTATACATTCATATATTATAATATGTTTGTGTACCCAAAGTACTACATAAAACTATAAAACTAGCTCTACAATATTACAATACAACAATAAAACGCTCCTACAGCTAAAATAAGATGTAAAATGTTTTTACTTTGGATACTTTGCAATTATTTTGCTGATAATACTTCTATACTTATATAGTATAGAAGTATATAGTCTATATATATAGTATATAGTATAGTACATTCTATATTAGTATTAGTCTATATTATATATATATATATATATATATATAGTTTTATTGATAAATCCCACGTTAAACCTGAGCTCCAACACTAGATAAAGTATTTTATCTGTTCCTGTTACAGCATCAATATATATCATCAATATCCACATCATCAATACAATAATAAAATAGTTTAATATAATATCAGTAGTAGCTGCAACTAACCACTATTTAGATATTTATTTAGATTGGAGCTGTTTGTGGGATTATTTAATTGGCTCCTTTATAATCTCCTTTTTAAACATTTTACAGAAAATATTCTTCATGTTCTTGTTAATCATTGAACTTTGCAATTAAGAAAATTTAGCCTTTTACAATATTCATATCATATTTATATTAATAAATATTAAACTATCTGTATCAGTGATGATCAAGCAGAAAGTAAAAGAATCTGATTGACTGTAGATGACGTATGTGATGAGATGGAGAAATGAGGCTGATTTAACGAGTTAATTTAAATAATCTGATGACAGCAGCGCTGCAGCCACCATGAATGAAGAGCTTTGTTGCTCAGTTTCCTGTTATTTCACATCATAAAAGATATTTATCAGGTCAAAGTGACATATTTATGACGCCGCTTTAGCTTTTCTCGTAATAATATTTGAATGTTTCTCTTTCAGCTTCCAGCTAAAACAACATTTTACTGAATGGATGGATGAGTCTCTGGTGACTCGTGAGCTTTTCATTTGGTTTAGATTTACTGTAAATATGACTTAATTCTTGCAAAACTAATGATTAATGACAATGAGACTAGGGCCGGAACTATTTTAATAGTCAATTAGATGTTGTTTGGTTCATAAAATGTCAATTACGGTTTCTCAAAGCTGAAGATTGAAGCTAAAATGTCTTTTTTTGTCCACAACCCAAAGATCATCAGTTTACTATTATAGAAGAATAAAGAAACCAGGAAATAATCAGAGAACAGAAGCTGAACCAGAGAATTTGGACATTTTATATCTAAAGATTACTCTAATTGACTACTAAATAAAATGGTTAATATGATAGTTGGAAACTAATTGATTAATTGACTAATTGTTGCAGCTGTAGTTTACTGAATAGAGCTGGGTGTCATCTACAAAGAAGTTGAGTTCATAGAACATTTTGCCAACAGGAAGGAGGCAGATGATGAAGAGAATGAAGGAATCTATTTAATTCGATTTAATGTAAAGCTGCAACTATTCTGATAGTGGATTCATCTATTGATTATTGAATTAGTTGTTTGGTTCATTAAATGGTGTTAAAAATGACTCAATTATCAAACAAGTTGGAGATCAATGTAATAGTTATAACTCTAAGTTAAATATTGCAGAATTAAAATTACTTGGAGCTTTTATTTAATTCTTGATTCTTCATATTTTAATCCAGCACCTGTGAATACAGTTGTTTTTTAACTAATGATGTTTCTAACTCTGGCTTGTGCTTACTATTAATTAGAAAAAAAGTAGGTAAAACAGTCTACACTAGGTTATTCTAACATATATAATTAATAATATGCATTTTTTATAGTCTACATTATAAGATCTGCATGCATTGTCACTGCACGCATGGTAGCATGCAGACGTTAAATCAGCAATAATTTAACCTTTAATCACAGCCCCACAGAGCCGTTAGCATGATTAGTTAGGAATTATAAGCAAATACAACATGAAATGATAATTTCATTGAAGTAGGCTATAAAAATATAATCAATATGTTTCTTGCAAAAAAAATAAGATCAAGAAAATCTTGGAATGTGGAGTTATAAAGAGAAACTGAGAATAATGTGCATTTTTTCATGGTTGTAGCAACAGGCTGCTGTAAATATATATCTATGGAACTAGTGTCATCTGTTTAAAATACTAGAAAAAAACAAGAAAAATGACACATTACATGTTCTACTTGAATCATCCAGTCACACTATGAATCCACCACCACAACAAACCACCAACAGTAAAGTGGGGGGGGCGACAGTCGAAAAAAAGAAGAAAACCGATGAAACAACAGAAAATATAAATGTCACAGGACACGGCTGGAGATGTCGAGGTGAGGGGGGGGGGGGCGGATCAAAATGCAGAGGAGACAACCACCGAGTAGTAAACCAAAAATTAATAAAACAAAGTAAACCACGATGCAGACCGAATGTGATCAGAGTGGAGGGGGGGGTTGGTTGGGTGGGGTGGGGGGGTAAAACAGTAAAATGACCAGTCACCAAGCAACAGGCAGGCAGGCAGGCCACCAGAGACAGTATAATACACGAATAAAAGAAAGATAAATAAAACCAGATCTGGGGAGACAGGAGGAAAGGGAAGGGGTGGATGGACAGGAAGAAGGGGGGGGGCCTGGTGACACCGACGCCGGGTCGTCTTACTTCTGCTGGGGGAGGTCCAGAGCGTGGCCGAGGACTTGGACAGCCTGTTGTTAATGACAGGCTCCACCTGGCGGGGCAGGTTGACCGTGGAGGCCGAGCATCTGCCTGCACCGGAGAGAACGCAACACACAACAACTGTTCACAGGGCGGCCGGAGGGGGCGGGGCCGGCGGGCGGTGGGCGACGCCCCCCTCCCTCCCTCCTCAGGGGGTGGGCGGGGCTGTCTTTACTCCATGTGATGTCATCATGGACACAAACCAGCTAAGACGTCTTTACTTGTTGAAAATGAGAAGTACAGGGCTGCCACATGTACACTAGCAGTCCAAAAAATTATAAACTAGAATTAAAACATTAAAACTATCGTAGTTTAATGTCAGAGGTCTGATCTGGATCATCTAACTGTAGGATGAAGTCCTGACATACTAGCCTGTACTATTAGTAAAAAGCCCCAAAAACACATAAAAAGAGTGATTTGTGACAGAAAGGGATTTCTGTTTCATCTTCATTTCATCGTCAATTCATTTTTATAACTTTATAACTTTACACTGAGCATTTGTAGAAAGACATAAAGGGAGATGCTAGGACTATTCAATTATTCCAAAATTAACTTTTTGAACCTTTTATAGAGCCTTTTTTAGTTAGTTTATTTCAGTCAGGAAATCAGCTGATTTTACCCATAGACGTAGGGTTAGTAAAAAGTAAAAAGTATAATATTTGTATTCTATGTGATTAATTTCTAGACTTTTAATCCCCCTAAAAACCTTTCTAAAGGCCAGAAAAGTTTAGTTTATTTCAGTCATCACACACAAATAGGACAGTAATTAAAAATGATAAAACATATTGATAAAGTACTTTATTTGTAATTGTCGTAAATATAAATTAATCTAGAAAAATAAGATAAAACAATGCGTCACAGAAATCTAAATCTCTCATTTTAAACAAGTAACGACGCTTCTAAACCTTCCTAATGATTTGCCACCGGTTGGTAACTAGTCCAGGTACTTTGTCCAGGTGGTGTTGCCGTCCACGAGGGCGGAACCGGTCATGAGGCTACGTGTCCCTCAGCGGCGGCCATGTTGGGAAGGTCCAGGTCTGGTTCTAACAGCTTTAAAGTGAAAGATCTAAAGTACTCACAACACGTGGAGTTATTAAATGACTTTTAAATGGTTTGGTTTGAATCACATCATCACCTACTTTATTTAAGTTTTTGATTGAAATACAAAAACAAACTTTATCAAATGCAGAGAATATTATATTAAAGGAGGTTATGTATTTGTTATAATTTGTTTGTCTGTTTGACTGTTAGCAAGAAAACTCAAAAAGTTCAGGTCGAATTTTCATCAAATTTTCATCAAGCGAATGTCGGGAATGGAAAAAATTAACAGGTGAAAAT
Source organism: Eupleurogrammus muticus (assembly GCA_036785175.1). Lineage (NCBI taxonomy): Eukaryota > Metazoa > Chordata > Actinopteri > Scombriformes > Trichiuridae > Eupleurogrammus > Eupleurogrammus muticus. Next base: position 569,372 of record JAYKQN010000039.1, on the reverse strand, counting down.
GTTTTAATAATGATCTTGAAGAAATGGTATTTCTGTTTCTATAGTGACTATGTGTATAGATATTATTTTACTATCAGCATAACTACATTATTGATGATTATAACAAAATAAGTAGTTAAAAAATCTGTCAAAAATTAAGGGGGTTCTAGTTATTTTTTATTTTATGCACCATTGGACTATTGCTCTAAAGCAGGGGTCTCCAATCCTGGTCCTGAGGGGCCGCTGTGGGTCCAGATCCAGGTTTTTGTCCAGGTTTTAAGCAGCAACACACCTGATTCTACTGATAAACCGCCTATGGAGCTGGATTAGTAGAATCAGGTGTGTTGGAACTGGACCCACACCTGTCCTCCAAGTTGACCCACCCAAGATGGCCGCCGTGCAGGGACGTTGGCGTGGGACGAGTGGTCTGGTGTCTACAGAACCTGGAGGAGGGACGTCCGTCCTCCAAGTTCTTCTCTTTACCATGTGGAAGCAGATTTATCTGATTTCACACTTCAAGGGGGAGGGTGGGGGGGGGAATTCTTAGGAAAGTATGGGAAGGGGAGCGGTTTAGTTGGAATTTACACTTATTTTGGAGGGTTTTCCTTCTTTTTCTGCTGCAAGAAATCAGCATAAAACATCACACACACACACACACACACACACACACACACACGCTCTCACACATGTTCTTTTACACTCTTTTGCAGGAGAAAAACTCGACCTCACTGTTCGTGTCAGCCTGAAAAAGAAGTGGAAGTTATGTCACGTGTGTGTGAAAAAAACTAGAAACCCCCACGCTGCTCTCACTGAGGCTCTAATAAAACACGTCGGTGCTACGATGATTCTGCCTCAGTCGGTTCTGGAAAACCCATTTTTTACTCCAGAGGAGAAGAGGAAACATCCTGAGTTACAGAGCAGGTCGTCACCATCACCGAACCACTCAGGAATGATTTCCTAGAGTTGCATCACTTGGTGATGAGTCACTTTCTCTGCAGCGGGAGGAGCTGCTGTTGGGTTCTAAAGTTTAGTTCTTGGTGTTTGGTTTGTGGTGTTTGGTTCTAATGTTTGGTTCTAATATTGGGTTCGTGGTGTTCAGTTCTAATGTTTTGTTCTTGGTGTTTGGTTCTAATGTTTGGTTCAAATGTTTGGTTTTAATGTTGGGTTTGTGGTGTTTGATTCTAATATTAGGTTCTAATGTTTGGTTCATTGTGTTTGGTTCTAATGTTTGGTTCATTGTGTTTGGTTCTAATGTTTGTTTCGTGGTGTTTGGTTCTAATGTTGGGTTCATGGTGTTTGGTTCTAATGTTGGGTTCATGGTGTTTGGTTCGTTGTGTTTGGTTCTAATGTTTGGTTCGTGGTGTTTGGTTCTAATGTTTGGTTCATTGTGTTTGGTTCTAATGTTGGGTTTGTGGTGTTTGGTTCTAATATTAGGTTCATGGAGTTTGGTTCGTGGTGTTTGGTTCTAATGTTTGGTTCATGGTGTTTGGTTCTAATGTTTGGTTCTAATGTTTGGTTCGTGGTGTTTGGTTCTAATGTTGGGTTTGTGGTGTTTGGTTCTAATGTTTAGTTCTAATGTTTGGTTCATGGTGTTTGGTTCTAATGTTTGGTTCTAATGTTTGGTTCGTGGTGTTTGGTTCTAATGTTGGGTTTGTGGTGTTTGGTTCTAATGTTTGGTTCTAATGTTTGGTTCGTGGTGTTTGGTTCTAATGTTTGGTTCGTGGTGTTTGGTTCTAATGTTTGGTTCGTGGTGTTTGGTTCTAATGTTTGGTTCGTGGTGTTTGGTTCTAATGTTGGGTTTGTGGTGTTTGGTTCATGGTGTTTGGTTCTAATGTTTGTTTCGTGGTGTTTGGTTCTAATGTTTGGTTCATGGTGTTTGGTTCTAATGTTGGGTTCATGTTGTTTGGTTCATGGTTCATATGACGTTGTGTTGTTAAAAACTCACTTTCCCTGCGGGAGGTCTGGTTCAGTCCCCCGGCCCAGGACCACCTCTGCTGACGGATCTCGGCCCATGTCTTCTTGGTCGACCGCTTGATCGCCGCCTCATATCGTTCCTGCAGGAAAAAACACGGGAAAAAACGATATATTTATTCAGAATCTATAGAGTTGTAACAGTCTGGCTCTGTTTCATTCTAATGTTTTACTGCTGACAAACAGCCGCTGAAAATCGACCTTATGCAGCTAAATACTTGGCATCGCGTCCGTTACTCAAGACGGAACCAAATCCGTTTAACCAAGGCAATTTTCCAGTGGTCAGAAGTGATGGATTCGTATAAACACTGGCAACAGGTCGATTTTTCCGCTCTGACTCGAGTTAACGCTGAAGATTCTGCAGAACGGGACGTTTATCTGTAGGAAAAGGGACTGCTGGAATATTTGGCCTCAGACAAAAGACACAGAATTAAAACCATTTCAGTAATAATGATTAAAACCATAAGAAGCAACTGGTGACACTGGCCCTTTAAATGAATAAATGTTCTCTTCAAACCTAAAGTCACATATACTGACCCAATTGGTGTGGTCACATGACCCTACCAGATGGTCACATGGTGTGGTCATGTGACCACCTGATGTGAGAAGCTGGATTTTTATTGCTGAAGGTGAGTTTCAACCCATTTAATAATGTTATTGGTATAACAACATGTTCCATATCACATTTAAACCTGTTTTAAAAAGACTTTTAGAATTAGAATATTCATGTTAAACCTCATGTGACGTATATGTCACGATAAGAAAAATGGTACCGAGCTGCTCAATTAATGTAGTTGATATAAGTAGTGGTGTCCACAGACATTTTGAAGGGGGGTGAAAAGAAAAAAAGAAACATATAGCGTCTTTACCACTGAAAAAGGCATTTTAACATGTTTTTAGCTCCTTGTAGACACTTTGATTTGTTGTTAAACCAAACGAGCAAAGTTATAAGTATGATATGTGTAGAGGAAACACAAATAAAAAAGCTAAATACGTCAGACGCTGGCAGTTAGCGTTCTGCGTGCTGTGTCTGTTCTGGCTGAGGACGAACCAGCACCTTGTTCTTCTCCAGCTTCTGCCGCTGCTTCTCCTCCAGCAGAGCTCGCCGTTTCTCGGCCTTCAGACGCTGCTCCTCCAGCCGCCGGCGCCGGTCCTCCAGCTGGCTGTCCCTCAGACGCCGCGCCTTCTCCTCCTTCTCCAGCCACTGGGCTTTCTTCTGGGCTGGGGGGGGAGGAGAGAGGGTTCAGGTGGGGAATCACCTAGTTTAGCGTGTTAGCATGTTAGCATGTTAGCATGTTAGCGGTCACCAGTAACAGCTGATGGGAAAACTGGTAAATATCTGATCAGGTCTGCGATGAAATCTGATTAAACAAAAATGCACCAAGCAACAGCTACTAGGAAATGAAGCACCTTTATTATTATCCTTATTATTTATAAGCCTTTTATTTATTAGCCTTTTATTTATAAGCATTTTATTTATAAGCCTTTTATTTATAAGCCTTTTATTTATTAGCCTTTTATTTATAAGCCTTTTATTTATAAGCCTTTATTTTATTACCCTTTACTTCAATACGGGTTTTAGCTCCTTTTTAGTTTATAGAGGTGACAACACCTCAAGTTTTATTACTTATCTATTACTAATTTCAAAGATAACAGTATTATAAAAAAACATTATAAATAAAAACATTATGAAAAAAAATATAAAATCTATATAGAAAATTATTTTTGAACATATTTATTGATAATTAATATAATAATTTAAGAAAATATAATATTAATATAATGATAATTGATTGATAATTATTGATATTTTTCTTTAAATATTTTGGGGGCATTTCATTATTTTATTCGTAAATGCATGAAGGCTGATATAGATAGAATATATACTGATATAAACATTTCATATCAGAGGATAACTATGATTATTGATCATTTTTATTTATCTATAAGAGACAGAATGTAACCAATTTATATTAAAGTTGATTTATTCTTATTCCTTGTTTTAGAAATATTAAAGATATATATTCGTATAGCAAGAAGGTCGCAGGTTCAAGACCGCCTTGGGCCTGGGTCTGGGGCCTTTCTGTGTTGAGTTTGCATGTTCTCCCCGTGTCTGCGTGGGTTTTCCCCGGGTACTCCGGTTTCCTCCCACAACACAAAAAACATGCTCAGGTTAATTGGTAAACTCTAAATTGCCCATAGGTGTGAGTGTGAGAGTGAATGGTGTGTGAATGGTGTGTGTGCCCCACGATTGGCTGGCGACCATCTGGGGTGTATCCCTGCCTCTCGCCTTAACGCGCTGGGATAGGCTCCAGCAGACCCCTGCGACCCCGAAAGGGAATAAGCGGGATAGACAATGGATGGATGGATGGATATATTCGTATAGTTTTATTGCCTTAATATATGCCCTTTAGATTAATAATAATAGTATTTAGATTTTGTTCCTGTGCTGTTTTTGGTGAAAAACATTGTGCTTCTGACTTATCACTATTATTATGACTTTATTATAATGATTGCTTATTAAGCAAAACTTTCAACCTGAAAAAGATGAAAATGATTCTCAGGGATGTCAAAGATCAGGGATGATATAACTGAAGCCAAGGCGATAGAAAAGTCATTTCTGTAGATGTGAGCGAGTGTAATGATTAAATGTTAATTAAATATGTTTCTTGTACAGAAACAGGGAGAAACAGATGTAAAACAGCGAGTTCATTACACTGTCGTCCTGAAAGCAGTTTCCTGCTGTTTCACAGCAGCTGACGTCAGTTTTTTCTGCTGCTGTGGCTCATTTATTCTCATTTAAAGCTGCGTTTCCCTCTGTTTTACAGTGTAGATTCAGCGTCTAATTACAAGCTGCTCCTGCTTTATGTAGAGAGTTAAATGGAGTTTTAAGAATGAAGCAGAAGGAAGCGGATGACGTGAAACAAAGAAAAGGTAAGAAATGTCCTGATATTACGCGTTTAGCTGTGAATCAGCCTCAGATTCGCTGCAGTTCTGCAGTGATTTATACCTGACAATCATCTCCACTAATGAGCAGAAGATAAACAGAGCTCCTCATCTGTTCTGTAAATCTGATTCCTGCCTGTAATAAAACTAACCTGATTACAGCAGAACTGGAACATGTGTTGAGTAAAGGTTTGATTCTGAACGCGTTGATCTGTAGTTGCTGCTCAGCGACAAACACTCAGGAAACTCGTGTGTATTTATATCACATGTGGAGTGTTTTCTGCTAATTGCACGGTGCATCATGGAGAAACACCCTGGACGTTTCACCATGTAATGACACACCGAGGCAGGCGGCAGGAAGCTGGAGAACCTCAGATATTATCGACAAAAAGCTGCAGAATTCCCCGTTTTAATCGCTGCGGCGTTATCGATGCTAATGAAAGGAGTAATTAAATCTAATCTGGGCTCGGTTCACGGTAATGACGCCTGGTTTTGTCACGCCCACGGAGCTGCGCTGTGATTGGCCGACGAGGCCGCGGGGAGACAAAGGCAGATACAATCCTTCAGTAGTTTCACTCACACGAGCTTTTCATGGCGGGGGAAGTTTATGCTGCAGCCACCAACACAAGAAGCACAATTACAGGGATGGAGGGATTTATATTTAAAACACGACTTCATGTTGTTGCTGTGACGCAGCAAATATACTTAGAATCTAACTACCAATAAAAATACTTTATTTAAAAGGTCAAACTGAACCAAACTGACCCAAATCAGGAAAAAATATTAAGATACGAGTTTAAACATCAATTATTAGTCCATTAAATTCTAGAAATCATTCCAGAACATGAAGAATATTTTCTGAAAGATGTTTAAAAAGGAGATTATAAAGGAGCCGATAAACCTGTTAAAATCCTAAAACCTCCTGATACAGGTTCAGCTTTGAGTTTCATTCATAAATCACATAGAAAACACTAAATAAAGTATTTTATCTGTAGTAAAACCCAATGTTACTGTTACTACTATACATTCATATATTATAATGCAGTTGTGTACCCAAAGTACTATATAAAACTCCACAATAATGAAATACATAATAAAATGCTAAAGTATGTATAAGTTATAAATCTTACTATAATAATAGAAAACCTTTAACTCTAAAATAACTCTCTTTGCATTAATTTAGCTGATAATACTTCTATACGTTATAGTTTTATTATAAATCCCATGTTAAACCTGAGCTCCAACACTAAATAAAGTATTTTATCTGTTCCTGTTACAGCATCGATATATATTATCAATATCCACATCATCAATACAATAATAAAATAGTTTAATATAATATCAGTAGTAGCTGCAACTAACCACTATTTAGAGATTTATTTAGATTGGAGCTGTTTGTGGGATTATTTAATTGGCTCCTTTATAATCTCCTTTTAAACATTTACAGAAAATATTCTTCATGTTCTTAATGATCCTCAGTGATTTAGAGCATTTTATGGAACAATAATTGATCTGTGAACTCTGATCTTATTAATCAGTGAACTTTGCAGATAATTTAGCTTTTTTTCATTTATTTAACCCAATTTAGGTCCGTTTGTTCTTGTATTAATGTTTAAATATATATATATTTTTATCAAGTTTTCTGTGTTTTTCATGCTGATATAATAACAGCAAATTTAATATATAATTAAATATTAATTTAAAATATAATTTAGCGTATTTAAAGTAGTTAATTAGTTACCTTAGTTTTCTTTTCCTGATTTGGGTCAATTTGGTCTTGTTTAAAAAAAACATATATATATATATATATATATATGTTTGTTTGTGTGTGTGTGTGTGTGTGTGTGTGTGTGTGTGTGTGTGTGTGGTTTACTTGGGGAAATTTAATTTTTATTAAATGAATAATAATAATTAAATATAATATAATATTAATATAATAATCAATAATAATAATTAAATACATAATATAATACATACATGATAATTTATTAAATTAAGATGATGTTTATATATATATATATATATATATATATATATATATATCTATATATATATATATATATAGATATATATGGACTACCTGTACTAAAATAGTACTTGTTAAGATTTGCAGCAAAAAGATTTTTATCTGTGGTAAATACATATTTTTAATCAATATTCTACTTATATTTTCTGTGTATCATCAGCATAAATAGATTCTGACTCTTCTGTCGTCTCCTCACATGTTGTAGATTTATTCTGACTCCAGGTTTTAGTCCAATAACCTTTGTGTTTGTACAGATATTCCACATTTATCATCATTTCTAGCAGGAAGAAAAACTAAGCCGGGGGAAGGAAGTGGTTTTTAAATGAGCAGCAACATTTATGAGGTCATGAGGATGTTTTTTTTTACTGAATTACATCCAGAAAACAAACAACGTGATTGAATCACGGAGGAAACAGAGAGTTTGTCTGTTCAGGCTGAGCAGGAACGGAGGGATGGAGCCTCCGTCGGGCTAATGAGGCCGAGCATGCGGTTAGTGAGCCTCCTTACCTTGCAGCTGAGTTTGCTGTTCTGAGAGCCGTGCAAGGAGAGACAACAAGAGACGTCAGTGGACAGACAGCAGTAGAGCAGAGACAGCAGAAACAGTAGAAACACAGCAGAGTTATCCAGAACAGCAGGGAGGAAAGGCCGATAAGGTCACGCTCATGCAACACGGCTCGCTGTTATTTGTTGAGAGGTTTCTGGTTCCTTACCGATGTATCTGGCTCTCTCCTCACGTCTCTCCTTGGCCAGTTTCTGTCGCTGCTCTGAACTCATCACATCTGTGACGGAAAATAAGAAAAAAGACAAGAAAAAAGCTTCAGGTTAATGTTTATTTACAGTCAAACGAATGGAAACATGCTGATAAAACAGGATTTCTATGCACATTGTTGTATTATTCATCTCATTTAAAACAAATTTACTTTAATATCCATGTTCTATGTTGCACTAATGGACATCATTCATACATAAAGACAAACTTTACACTACGTCTTTGTCTTGATTTCACTACATATTTATATGAATGTATAGAGAGCTGAGATAAACCAGAGTATACTGTACTATCCCTTTATATCTAGCTAGATTATTTTTATTCTATTCTATAAATTGGTTATATATAATATTAACATATTCTAACCCACAGACTCCTCAACTTTGGAACTTCCCTTAATTTTTCAACTCTAATGATTAACACGTTGTTGAATTGAATTAAGTTCTAGTCTTTTTAGGAGAATACTGACTCTAAATAGTAAAGGCACATCTCAAATAATTAGAATATCATGACAAATTTGTTTTTTTTCATTATCTGTGAACCATGGAAATTACAAAAAATAAAAGCACAAATGTGTAACGAATCTATATCAAATATGAGTTTAACTTTCTGAAATAAAATTAATTGCAATGCAAACTGTTGAATGATCAACATAAAGATTAGAACTGATTAATGTTACTTGCAGCCAGATTATATATATGAATAGTTTAATATATTAGATGATGATTAGTTCCTGCAGGTAACAATTGAGTAGTTTAGTTTATTTTACCTGACAAGTGAAACAGAGCAAAGAAAGTCCACAAATCACATCATGAAGGTTGACTTTCATCTCTTATCATTACTTTGATCATGATTTTAGCAGCTAGACAATAGGTTGGTTTGATTGTGCTTTTATTTTGAAACTCCAGTCAATAATCAGATTCAAGGTCACTTCAGCTTCCAGCCATGAAATAATAAAAAAAAAGCAGAGACTTCTGTCTCTGTCCTCAACACTATATAATTTGTATTAACGAGGGTTCTCGACCAATCAGAGGATGGCTCCAGGCCACTTTATCTCCGTCGCCATGGCAACCTGACTCTGCCCCCCCCCCCTCCCACTCCAGAGAGTTTCCTGCTCGTCTTTATTCTGGCTGGTGGACGCAGAGAGAAAGAATCTGACAGGACGAGAGATCCCTTAATGCACCAGACCCCCAAACCCCCAGACCCCCCCTGGACCCCCCCAGACCCCCAGTCCCCTTCATCTCCTCTATACACAGCTAATGGCACCTTGGCTCCACGCCACCACCATCTGTCTGCTTAATGTACACTGAGAAACTTCCACCAGGACAATGAGTGGACATCTCCCATAAATCCTCCCTGTTTTATGTTTTTTCCTCTGTGCAGGTTTTGGAACAAACATTGTGCCTTTTCGTCCCCCCCCCATCCTTTTAATGCGTTTTTTATAAAGTGGTTTAAAAATCGGTTCGGCTGCTTATGAACAATAAAACTTATTCAGCATTTAGACCAATAAACTTCCATTAAGGTCAAATATCAAAGAGCTGGGGGCAAAAAACTGGCATAAAGATCAATTCCCTTCATCCCAACGGCTGTCGCACTCTTGATTTAACACTATAGGTATCCTGTTTTTGAACTATTTAACATGCAAATGTCCCCAAGGTGGGACCAAAAGTCTAATCTAAACTAAATTATACCAGAAATAAGACTGAAATTGCTGTTTTTCATCGTTACCAATCCATCCCATCATTGTTTCTGGTTGACCTTTTCTCTAATTAACACCAATTTCCCCCAATAATGATTCACTTTGCAAGAAGATGGTGCTTTTCAAATAAAACAGGGTTTTTTATTCTTGTGTTGACCCATATGATCCCAACTTTTTTCTTGCAATTTTAATACATGCATTTATCACTAAACACACTTCAGGCCCTTTTTGAATTCTTCTTGGTTTAATTGTGAATTTTTACAATAGTGACTGACAGTCAGAATTCATACAAATTCTACAAATTAAACACGTTCACACAACAGCAATAAAACAGTATAACAAGAGCAATAATATTAATATTACTTCCACAAGCAGGAAGTAACTGATCTGGTCATGTGACTTTCACACGGGTCACATGACATCAATAGAAATGATTAAAACATGAGTGAGGATAGTGACCAGATTAAAAGGGTTCACATGATAAATGCTGGTACCTTTCTTGGGCTGTGGGCTGCTGCTGGCGGGGCCGCTGGGGGTGGGGGTCCTGGCTTCTGCCTTGGAGGACCCATCTGTCTCGGTGGGGGTTTCTGTGAGGGGGCAGGAGTCTGTCTTGGGGGACAGGTCTGTGACGGCCGAGTCCCCCGGAGTCAGGAGGTCTTTAACTGGAGTCTTGTCCCGGTTCAGGACGGACTGAGTCTCTGTCTGCAGCGGCAGAGCTGAGGGCAGGACAGGAAGTAGAAATTACTATCCTAGGGTTAGAAAACATCACAAATCTGCAGGCTAGAGCAAGAGAGCAAAATCAAGAAGCTATAGACTATCAATAATCACTATCATTGATAATATCAGCTATAGACTATCAATAATCACTATTATTGATAATATCAACTATAGACTATCAATAATCACTATTATTGATAATATCAGCTATAGACTATCAATAATCACTATTATTGATGATAATATCAACTATAGACTATCAATAATCACTATTATTGATAATATCAGCTATAGACTATCAATAATCACTATTGATGATAATATCAGCTATAGACTATCAATAATCACTATTGATGATAATATCAGCTATAGACTATCAATAATCACTATTGATGATAATATCAGCTATAGACTATCAATAATCACTATTGATGATAATATCAGCTATAGACTATCGATAATCACTATTGATGATAATATCAGCTATAGACTATCAATAATCACTATTGATGATAATATCAGCTATAGACTATCAATAATCACTATTGATGAGAATGTGACTATAGTCAATATAAGTGTTTCACCTTAAAATCCACAGCGACCTCTCTGTGTTTAACTATGATAACTATCATCCTGATGCTCTGTGTTTTTCTGTGTTTTGCACCGTGCGACTCGCTCTGTGACTTTGTGAAACACCTCCACTGTGAACCTGGACGCCCTCGGCGACCGATTAATTAACACAACACTCAGCCTCATTAGGAATCATTAACACGTCTCTCAGGATCAGGATGAACACGCCGGCAGCAGGTGAGAATGAACCAGTTTGAGTCTCAAAAACACAAGAAAAAACAGTGTGCAGATGAAAATGTGCTTATTCAGTGGATTCCATCGCTATAATTAATGCTAGACTCTCTTTAATTATTCCCAGAGAGACACTGGCCGATCCAAAGATCCTTCAGCTTCACCGCGGGAGACGAGACGCAGCGAGTGAATGGAACACATGGAATAATTGGGTTTTTGTTGAGTTATGTAAAAACTGGAAAAATCTGTCATAACTCACATACACACAGAAAAACAGGAAACAGGCCTTCTGAAACCACCAGGATACAACTACATATTTAAGATGTTTAATTATAAACCATGAGAGTTACTGTTTAAATAGAGAGAACTTGCTTATACACTGTATATAATAGTATTAAATGTATATAACAGAATATACAGTAATCTCATCAATTATTAATATGTCGATTAAAGAGTTAATCAGTGTTAATTAACTCTTTTAAGGTTAAATTACCACTGGTGTTATCGTGTGTGAACCACTTATTCACAGGATCTGAAATAAGTGCATCGATTTGATTTGTTGCACAATGCAAAGATTTCACGATTTTACTCTGAAGATAAATTTATCGTTTTAAATAAAACTATAAATTTCCACCAAAAATCTGCAGAATTCTGCTTTCACACTCATTCACTTTTAACAGTTTGCTGGTGTCAGCTCCTTAAATCTGAGGAGTTGCTGCTTTTTTAAAGTTAATATCTTTGAGTTTGCAGTGACTTTGCTTCTGGGGTGATTGTATTTCAGTTCATATGCAGCATAAATAGACATTTTACCGTCAAATTAACAGGAATAGTCAGAATCAATAAAGAACATTCTCAGATATCCTCAGTTCCAGCTTCACAGAATCCTCCACTACAGAAAAAAATATGCTGTTCACGTCATGTCGGACAGACTTAAGTTACCAGATTGACTTTAAACACAGAGAATCACAGGGGGGTGACTCTTCAGTTTAAAAGCTTCCTGACATGAGCAGCGTTCACGGATCCGGTCACGAGGGCCAGACTTCCTGACCTTTGACCCCCCGTGAAGGGGGAGAAAGGAGTCACAAAACATCCTGTTTCGACCCCTGGTCAGAGTCTGCTGATAGTGGGCTGCTCTCAGTTCCTCTGTGTGTGTGTGTGTGTGTAGGAAGGAGCAGGAAGGAGGAGAAGGGACAGTTTGTGCATTTCTTCAAATACGCGAGAAGAGAAGAGAGAAGCAGCTGGAGACAATGAGACTGGAAAAATGTGTTTAGCAAGAGGTTTTTTTTTTACTAGGGCTGCAACTATAATCAATTAATTAATAATTGTCGATCAGTGTTTCCTAAAGCTGAAGATTTAACCTAAAATGTCTTATTTTTGAGTAAAATCTCAAATATTTGCTGGTTACGGCTTCTCAACGTGAGGGTTTTATGCCTTTTCCTGAAGATTGTTGTTTTTTTGACAAAAGTATTTAAAGATGTCGAGTTCACATCAAAATGTCGGATGCTGAAACTATATATACACCACAGATATATCAATAATGGTGCAGCAATAGTGTGGTACATTTCTTTCTTCTACAGTAGCAGAATTACATAAAATGGTGTAAAATCTTGATCAGTGTTTCTCAAAGCTGCAGATTGAAGCTAAAATGTCTTTTTTTGTCCACAACCCAAAGATCATCAGTTTACTATTATAGAAGAATAAAGAAACCAGGAAATAATCAGAGAACAGAAGCTGGAACCAGAGAATCTGGACATTTATCATTAAAAATAGTTAATATGATAGTTGGAAACTAATTGATTAATTGACTAATTGTTGCAGTACTGTATAAAGCTGGGTGTCATCTGCAAAGAGGTTGAACAGTCAAACAGAAAACAGATCGACAGTGACTCTGCAGATTTTGGTTGAATCCCAGCTGTGGATCAGACTGTGTTTGTGTTTTGGAGGATTCCTCCTCCTCCTCCTCCTCCTCCTCCTCCTCCTCCTCCTCCTCATCCAGATGAAGGTGGCGTCCTGCCCCCCCACCTCCCTGGGGGGTCACCGGCCCGTCCAGACCAGCCAGAACCTTTTATGGCTGACATTTCCAGTCCGCGGCTCGTCTATTTATAAACCCAGAGGCTGTCGAGGTCAGTGGAACAGAAACCAGAGACGGCGTCAGGCCTCCTATTTAAATTTAGATTAGCATCGCGTATTACGTGTTTTTTTTTTTTTTACGAGTAATAAGCCGCTGTTCGATCGGCGGTGAGAGACAGAGAGAAGTGAATAAGGTAAAGACGTTGGTTTATTGGACAAATGATTGATGGATCCTGTTAGAGTCTCTGGGATTAGACTCTGTGGCTGAGTGAAGATAAATCCCCTCATGGAGGCTGAGGAACGATGAATCTGACATGAAAAGGCACAAAAACGCACTAAAGCCTTATAAAAACCGACAGCAGGAAGCAGATAGAGCTGCAAACAGCTGATACAAACAGCAAGAAACGAAGAATTCAGGGTTAGAAGCTGATTCAGAACAAGAAATAAAATAAAACGTCATGTCTGATCTTCCACATCGCTCTACTGGTTCATGAAATGGAAGAAAATGTAAAATATTGCCATTAGAGTTCACCTAAATTGAAATTTGTGTAATAATATATGTACAACATTAGCTACTATAGTTATTATTTGTATTTTCATGAATAACCTTTGTCATGAATATTTAACTGTTGATAATTATAATAGATATATAAAATACATAGAAGTTTGCAGTTAGTTATAAAGTTAGTATATAAAATGTGATCTTTAGGGATGGAATTAACTAATATTTTGATAGTTGATTAGTCCATTGATTAATCGATTAGTTCTTTGGTGTGAAATGTCAATCAATTCAGAAGATTCAACCAAAAATGTCTTTTTTTGTCCACAACCCAAAGATCATCAGTTTACTATTATAGAAGAATAAAGAAACCAGGAAATAATCAGAGAACAGAAGCTGAACCAGAGAATATGGACATTCTATCATTAGAAATTACTCAATTTAAAAATAGTTAATGGTTAATATGATAGTTGGAAACTAATTGATTAATTGACTAATTGTTGCAGCTGTAGTTTACTGAATAGAGCTGGGTGTCATCTGCAAAGAAGTTGAGTTCATAGAACATTTTTCCAACAGGAAGGAGGCAGATGATGAAGAGAATGAAGGAATCTGATTTAATGTAAAGCTGCAACTATTCTGATAGTGGATTATTCTATGGATTATTGAATCAATTAGTCGTTTAGGTTATTAAATGGTGTAAGGGTCGATCACTGTTTTCTCAAAGCTGAAGATTGAACCTAAAACTTTTTTATCCACAACCCAAAGATCATCAGTTTACTATTATAGAAGAATAAAGAAACCAGGAAATAATCAGAGAACAGAAGCTGGAACCAGAGAATCTGGACATTTTATCAAAAAAAAAATGACTCAACTTGATGAATATTTGGTGGATAATGTAGATAAGATAGTTGACAACTAATCAATTTTTTTTCAAAGTTTTAATGCATGGAATTATGCATGATTATTAAAATAATCAGTTGCATCACTAACAATCATGTCTCTATTTTTTCCATTTCATTCGCTGCCTTTAAGAAAATATCATTTTGATAAATGCCAACTATGGTTGTTTCTTGCACAAGTTTGCTTATAAACATTTAAATTCAGGAGGTCAATAATGTCATGTGACAGGAAGTGATTGAACACTTAATTTTTGTCGTTTAAAACATTTGATTAAGCTGTTTACTATCATGTCATTAAAAAACAAACTCATGTTTTTAAAAAAAAACAACAACTAATCAATAATCATGGATTATCGAGATATTGAGAGTTTTCAATTCATGTAATCACCACCAGTCGCATGTTAGTTTGACTGGTTTAAATTAAACAAATAATGAATCATAGAGACGTTAATGAAGCTCCACTCTGTGTGAAGCAGGTCACACACTTTTGTTTTGAGCCGTGTGCATGAGATCAGTATGTGAACACATATTTGGGGTGTGTGTGTGTGTGTGTGTGTGTGTGTGTGTGTGTGTGTGTGGGGTGGACACATGCTGGATCTGGGTCAGGCCAACCTCAGGAATCCCTGGCATCCACAGCTCTCTCTCTGCTCCTGTTTATACAGCGAACGCTTCTCCATGTGCGAGAAATTAAAGGAGAGAAACGTGCTCCACTTCCACGAAGAATCACGCGATGCAAACTAGTTTTTAAATGCAATAAAAATAAGAACTATGTCCTGAAACTCCAGCGGATGTTGACTGCCTAGTTGTGTCCTGGATGGACGGCCACACAGCCTCTTCCTGTGTGGAAGAAATAAAGGATAAAAAGCAGCTGAAACAGGGAGAAGCTCTGGGGTGACAACATTCAGCCCTGAGGGAAAAGCAGAGGAAGAACATTCCTGAGACTTCAGAGCAAAAATCAGGAGAAACACTCCTCCAGTTTTAGTATCACGTTTCTTTATAAGGAGAATAAACTATTATAATATAAATACACCCCCCCCGTGCATCTGGTGACAAACAACAATACAACAGAGGGAAACAAAAGGTCAGTGAGCTCATAAGTCAACCGAGCGTGATGCAAAAGTTAAAGGAAAAAACACATCGCTGAGCAGAAAATGTCAAAGATGCAGCAGCTTTCTGCAGAAAAAACATCGAAACTCACGACAAATGCTGCGAAAAGAAATCCACAGTTTTATCCTGATGATCTTGAATCATTCATCATGTAAGTTTAAGGTATTATTTCTCATCTACTATCACATTAATCACCAGCTATTTTGATGTTCAATTAATCAATTCAGGTCTTTTTTTTTAAAAGAAGAAAATGTCCAAATTCTCTGGTCTGATAACACAATAGTAGGAGTGCATCTAACGATTAATCAATTAGTTTTTAGTCTATTAGTTCATCAGATGATGTAAAATGTTTTTTTTGTCCACAACCCAAAGATCATCAGTTTACTATTATAGAAGAATAAAGAAACCAGGAAATAATCAGAGAACAGAAGCTGAACCAGAGAATTTGGACATTTTCTACTTAAAAATGACTCAAATTGATTAACTGCTAAATAAAATAGTTAATGGTTATTATGATAGTTGGAAACTAATTGATTAATTGACTAATTGTTGCAGCTGTAGTTTACTGAATAGAGCTGGGTGTCATCTGCAAAGAAGTTGAGTTCATAGAACATTTTTCCAACAGGAAGGAGGCAGATGATGAAGAGAATGAAGGAATCTGATTTAATGTAAAGCTGCAACTATTCTGATAGTGGATTAATCTATTAATTATTGAATCAATTAGTAGTTTGATTCATTAAATGGTGTAAGGGACGATCACGGTTTCTCAAAGTCCTAGAACAGTCCACAACTCAAAGATCATCAGTTTACTATTATAGAAGAATAAAGAAACCAGAAATAATCAGAGAACAGAAGCTGAACCAGAGAATTTGGACATTCTATAATTAAAAAATTACCCATAATTGATTATCAGAGTAGCTGGTGATTAATGTAATCGTTAAAACTAATCGCTTAATCGATTAATCTTGCAGCTCTATACAACCATCAACCAATGAATGTGTGTGAATGGGTTAAAGAACATTGAACAAATGCAGTTAATCCATCATCTACTGGCTCAGAACAAATAAAAACGTGACAGATCAGCAGACAAGCTTCTTCTATCTGCCTGCAAACAGTGAAAAACGTTTCTCCGCCACAGAGAAGTAGGTTACCCAGTCAGAGACGTGAATCATCGCACATTCATCCATTATTCACTTTTTCCTTCTCTGCTCCGCAGCTCAAAAAAAAAAAAGAAAGAAACCAGGCGAGAGGTGAAAAAAAACAGGAAAGACGTTTGGATGGCGGCTGAGAAAAAGCTTTTCTTTTTTCCTTCTTCTTCTTCTCTTGACACAAGAGAAGAAAATAGCTCAGGCGTGGTTTGTTGTGACTGCTGCGTCGCCGGGGAGACGCTTTACTTCCGCAGCCGTGACTTCATCCTCGGTTCGTCAGCGTTCGTGTTCGGTTCCACGACGCGAAGGAAGAGGAAGAAAAAAAAACGAAGGGCGAGCAGAGAATGAGTCGAATAGACATCAGAACACTTGAATTAATTATCCTTTAATCTACTAATCAATGACTCAACTCAGTCCTGTGCATTTCCTTCTTTAATGTCATATTTAGTGTAGTGCAAAAAATCCCGTCCATGCTTGTACTTGTACACATATTTTTACTTGTTACTGTACTTTCCTGCCTTGTAAACGGTACTTTTACTCTTAGATCTTAAAAATAATTGTCCCGTAAGCCCCAGTTTTCCTGCTATAATTGAAAATAAATATAGAAAGAACAGTAATAAAAAATAATAATATATAACTGTAGTATAATAAAGGAAAAAATACTGAAATCTTCACCCCCCAGTTTCTTAAATCTATTTATATTTCAATTATTTTGTAATTTGTTTTGTTTTGTGCCAATATCTTATTGATTATAATGAAAAAACAGCATAATATAGTATTTGTATTCTGATGTAATGAATCGTCCATTTATAGCAGGTTAAAGTTAATATTCTTGTTCAGCTGCTTGTGAAATCTGTAAATATATAATACATGTAAAATATATATTAGCTGATGCTGATAGAAGATTCTAAACACTTCATTATAATAACGATTAAAAGAAGCTGAGAAACTCTTATATCTCATCTCCCATAAACACTGACTATAAACTCCTAACTCATGAAATAGCTGAGAATATTCAGTATTTTATCTGTTTTACACCATCGTCCTCATAAATCAGAATGACTGGACGTCGCTGCTGAGACGTGTTGACGAATAAAGTTTCAGTCAGCGGGGGGTCTGGTTTCAGGCCGAGGTCACTGGAGGTCAACGAATCAGAAGGACTCAAACCAGGAAGAGTCACGTCAAATACTGATGCCTAATGCCTCAATATTAATAAATATATATAAAATATACATGATATGAAGTTGTATGAGATGCACAGTTTTATTATATTTATTGAAAATTTACAAAATTTTTCCTAGCTTCAGCTTCAAAAACATAAATTTCAGTATTTTTATCAAACAATTGAGAAAGTGAAACTCATATATATTATATATAGATTCTATTATACTTCAAGAATCTATTTCTTGTAATTCTGAATATTATGGTTTACACAATGAAAATCTCCAAACTTTTTATGATTTTCTAATTGTTAGGATATTATTTTTTAGTCTTAGTCTTAGTCTACATATAGACGTAAATATTTCAAGCCTTTATTTATTGTAAATTTGAAGGTTATGGTTTTAAAGATAATTTTTCATGATACTTTAATTATATGAAATGCACCTGTGTATAATGTATTGGCTGCTTTTCTAAGTCTTGGACATTTTCTAATATTAAAAGCATCGACTCGAACCTTTAAAAAGTTGTGATGGATGTTTCCAAGTTGCTAAAAATGCATTATGATGAAAAAAGTGATAAAATATGAAGCTGTTTGATTAAAAGTCGTTTATAATGGGACGGAGCCGTGTTTCATTACAGTTCTATTCATTAAAATCTCCAGATCGATCGACTACAGCACTGACAAATAAATTCTACAGAGAAACCTCAACATGATTTATCGACAAAAACATAAAATCTTACATTAAAATATCTTATTTCACAATTTTTTTCTTGGTTTAGGTCAAGAAATTTATAAATATATTTATATTTTTACCCAATATTTCAGTTTTTTGCAGCGTAGCTTCTCATGTTTGTATGATTTACAGCACAGATGTCCAACATGTGGCCCATGAAAAACACCTGAAACAATATAATTAGTTCAACTTTTACAGGAAAACTCATCCACACATCTACAACCTTCACACACAAAATAATATTTGAATTAAAAATGTAGTTTTTCCTGTTGTATTGGATCCAATCATCACAAAAGTCATAATTCATTTATTGATAAAACAGGAGATAACTTTACCTGCTGCTTAAGATACTAAATATGGCTGAGTGAGTACATAAAACTTTTTTGTTGTAAATTTAAGGTGAATTATTAACGTAAACTGATTGAGGATTATTACATTGAGATGTAAATTCGACCATTTATGATCAAATGGCGCTGAATAAACTAAACAGGGTCTGACTCTCCTGCTGTGAAGTGCACATTCTGTGTTTTAAACCAAGATGGCGTCTGTTGTTTATTGTTTATTATGCTGTTGTCACGTCTCCTGGATGCAAATAGCTGAGCTCTAATATTAGAGCCGCTCGTCCTGTGACTGAGATGATGTGTCCTGACCGACGTGTGTGATACTCAGAGATATTAAAGCTTCTGTAGTTCAACCAACAGGTCCAAAAACACCAAGACGAGACATTTATGGCTGTTAAAGACCAAGAATACTTAATGTAAAGTGGACGTTTTCCACTATAATTTAATGTTGTTAATAGGAAGTGACAGACAGGAAGTGATGAGTCATTTTTATTTAGTAGTTTTATCCTTTATTTTAACGAGCTACAGAAGTTCTGCTGCAGCAATAATTAACCTCTGTAACGATCTAATCAGACTCGTTTTGTCACACCGCCCACCTCATTCACAGAGAGTTAAATCAGCCAATCAGAGGAGAGGCTCGTTAATATTAACGAGCCAGACTCATAAAGACCAACTAAATCAACTAAGATGATTTTTGCTTCTTAAATCCACAAATATATATATATTTATATCTGTGTTTTAGTGATATCACACCTTAATTTAACCCCAGTAAAAGTGGGACCTTTAATATTGGTTTAATTAAACTTTGACAGAAAGCGCGTTTAGCTGAGTGGGTTTTAACTTTAAAGCCCAGAGGACGTAATCAATACTGTAGATCGTGTCTGAAACAGATAAAACGTTTCAGTTCAAGATATTTAAGAGACAATTAAGATCTGAAAGATTATTAAAGATAATCCACAAGTTTCTGGAGATTCAGCGAAGCTAAAACAGCCTGTTTCAGACAGAGGCTGAACCGAGGGGCTGAGTATTAACTATACATGATTATTAACTATAATAACTATATTATTATGTTGTATTAAAAGGAGGAAGAGAGCAGGGTACGTAAATTACTAAATAATAGTTTCAATGAACCACCTGGTGCAGATGTATATTTAGATCAATAACCAACAGTTCCAAATAAATGCTGAGTCTAATTTAATTATAAAGCAAAATAGACAAAAACTGAGATTAATACGTAGAATTTAGAGATCGAAAAAAAAAAATAGAAATTTCTCAAAGAGCGAGGCAGTAATTTACATCACATTTCATGCGTAGATATAAAGTGCAGCGTGTGATTCTATAAGATGTAAATTCCTCATCGTTATTATGCTCCAGTGATGTTAACGAACGTCCTCTCTATTAATATTGATTAATTGTTAATCGCCATGGCTCTGGTGCAGCGAAAAAGTGACAAATACAATAAAATGTTCAGAGAAGCAGCAGCAAGACGTTAAACTGCGTTAAACAACGTTAATTATACAGTTGTTATACTGGTTTAATACAAGAATTAAGGGTAAATTACCAGATTGAACCAAATAAAAGCCCCAGCTCTTATTTGCAATATGTTTCTAACCCTAATAATCCTTGTATGGGAGCTTGTTCTTAGACAGAGATGACTAATCTGTGACTGAATCCATCAGATGTGATCAGGTTCTGGTGTCATGACTCAACAGGATTGATAAGAACAAACGTCCCATTCACGAATCTTTAATCTAAAAGGAAACGTGACTAACAGCCGCCTCGTCTTGGTGCCTTGGTTCCTGCAGCAGAAACGCGTTCCTCTGTTTTTCCTGCTGGGCGCAGCAGTGATTTACAGCATCTGGTCCCGCTGACGTGGAGCGTTGGAGAAGAGGAGGAAGCGAGGAGAGGAGCAGCTCCTCCTCCTCCTCCTCCTCACAGACCACATGCGTCTGCCTCCATGTTTCCAGCTGATCGCTGTCCCACTGCAGGAGACCAGGCAGGCTGTGGTCGCTCCATTTCAGTTCCCTCTGCTTCTGACAGACTTTATATATTCAGCAGTGATTTCATTGGCTGGACACTAAAATGTCAGGAAAATGGTGGAATCTCTGTTTCACGAGGTGCACGTTCAGTATATATGTATGTATATATATATATATATGTCTGACTCTGGCTCTGTCTGACTGCAGGATGGTTTTCTCTTCTTATTCTGACAAATTCTACAATATTCAAGGAGAAATTTCATTTGCAGAACATTGAAATCAGAAAAATGGTGGAATCTCAGTTTCCCGAGGTGCAAGCTCAGTCCAAAGCCAAAATATATATATATTTTCTATATATATATATATATATATATATATATATATAATTGAACTGACTACAGGAGGTCAAGCTTCTCTTGATTTTAAGTTTTCTCTTCTTATTCTGACAATTTATATATATATATATATATATATATATATATATATATATATATATATATATATATATATATATATATATATATATATATATATATATATTCAGTAGTGATTTCATTGGCTGGACAACATTAAAATGTCATAAAAATGGTGAATTCTCTGTTTCAATAGATGCATCCTCAGTCTAAAACCCAAATATGTTCAGTTCATTATCATAAAAGACAAAAACACAATAATATATAATTAAATAGAATTACATTTAAGACATTTATTTTAAGTTTTCTCTTCTTATTCTGACAAATTCTACAATATTCAAGCAGAGATTTCATTGGCAGATCATTGAAATGTCAGAAAAATGGTGAAATCTCTGATTCATGAAGTGTAACCTCGGTCCAAAACCCAAAAATATTATTTTTATATTTATTAATAAATATTTATTAATAAAAAAACTACAAAATAATAACATTTAAGAAGCTGGGGACCAAAGATTAAGCATTCCTTCATAAAAAATTGTGATTAAACTTGTCTCGTTTTCGGTTTTCTTCCTATTCTGAATAAGACGAGAATACATTTTAAATATTCACTAGTAATTTCATCCATAATCAGTTATATATTCAGCTTATTATCATTAAAGACTAAAATATAAATATATAATTAAAAATAATTCCATTTAAGAACCTGGGGAGTAGGGATTCTAGTTTTCTTTCTAAATAAAATACTAAAAACTGAGCCCTGACCGACTCTGGTTCTGACTAATTTGATATGTTCAGTAGGATTTCATCCAGCAGAGCAACAATAAAAAGCTGTTTATTATAATAAAACACTAAAACACTACTTTATAATTACATTTGAGAAGCTGAAGAGAAATGGTTTTAGTGTCAGGATCGTCTTGTTCTGACTTTTCTCTTCTTATTCTTTGACACATTTGATAGTATTCAGCAGTAATTTCATCGGCTGAGTCCGAAAAGTCAAAGTTATTCAGTATATTTTCATAAAAGACTGAAGAAACAACACTATCATTACATTAAAGAAGCTAAAGGAGTAATGATTTTAGTGTTTTTCCTTTAAAAATTACTCAAAATTGTGAATGAACTCGCTCGTTTTGAGTTTTCTCTTCTTATTTCTATAAATTTTAGGATAACTATCTGTAATTTTGTCGGCAGCGCCGCGTTAAAATGTTGAAATCTGTGTTT
Organism: Eupleurogrammus muticus; assembly: GCA_036785175.1. Classification (NCBI taxonomy): domain Eukaryota; kingdom Metazoa; phylum Chordata; class Actinopteri; order Scombriformes; family Trichiuridae; genus Eupleurogrammus; species Eupleurogrammus muticus. Next base: position 546,895 of record JAYKQN010000039.1, on the reverse strand, counting down.
CCTGGCGTCTCCTCTGGTCTATTTTTACACGTTTACAAAAACTCCTCCGCGTTTATTCTTATTTTTTGTCAGCAGGAATCAAACATTGAGTTAAACATCGTTAAAATAAGATTTTATGTAGAAGATCAGGAAGAGAATTGTTCCGTTATGATCTATTTCAGAACCAAAACCTAAGTTAAACTCTTTGGTTTTATTCTGAAAAATTCTGTAAATATTCAGAAGTATTTTCATTGGCAGTGCAACATTAAAATGTCAGAAAACCTTTGTCCAAAACACAAATATATTCAGTTTATTATCAAAAAAGACTAAAAAAACTGCAAAATAATAACATTTAGGAAGCTGGGGATCAATGATTATAGCATTCATTAATAAAAAATACTCAGAATTGTGAATGAATTCACGTTTTATTTTGTCTTGTTTAGTAATTTCATCCAAAATCAGTTGAAATTGTTGGAATTTCATCATTTTAGTAGATAATAATGTTCTACAAATACAAAATACTTACACAAGTAAAACCTAAAATAGAAGAATCTAAAGTTTACTTTAAATATTTTAGTTCGTGGCTCAAAGAAACTAAAGAATTCAAGTCAAACTTCACATTTAAAGACGAGTTAAAGCTGTTTTCAATTTAGTTGTTGTTTTAATGTAATTAACAGATTTACTTTATTTTTATTTTAATCGTCTTAACTGGTAAATTTTACTGTGAAATTATTTACTGCCTTAAACGCAGTAACGTTACTGCAAACAATTATTACAGTAGATTACTGTATATTTTACAAGAAATCACAGTAGTCGAAGAGTTTATGGATTATTATACAGTTAATTACCTAATACTGTAAATACAAGTGAAATAACATTATTAATTGAGTTTTAATGTACAATTAATCAACTATTGCAGATTTTTATTGTTCAGTTAATCACCCAGAACATTGTTGATTGAATTTTACTGTGCAAATACTCAAATTTTACTGTAAATACAAGTGTAGTAACAGTATTTAATTGACTGATTGTACAATTAATCAACTTATACTTTAAATACATGTACAAAAGTACAGTACTTCTACTATAAAGAATAATACACAACCGTTCTAGGTCATTTCTGCCAGTCCGTTTTCTTACGTTTTAAGGTTTTACAGCGACCAGAATCCATCAATGAGGAAATCCGCTCCTCTCCTGGGCTGAAAACCACAGATCTGAGTTTAATGACAGAGGACGACGTCATGAAAAAAGAAAGAAAGTTGGAGGAAGGTTTCCAGGACAAAAAAAATCTTTTTGCAGGCGCGGCCCAGAGCGAAGCTGAACGCCGGCCAACAGCGTAACGTCAGCGCGACGCCTGGAGCGAGGCCACGTCTCAGCCTCACAGCAGAGAACACAAAGCGGCGGATATCAGCGCAACCATCAGGAAGGAGTATTAATCTGTACCGTTACACTCTATAGGCAGCGCTCACAGCCCCGAGGGCTGGGCTCTGGCTTTTTTTCTGCCGGCATCGCACACAAACAGTGAATTGTCTCGGCGAAGGAAGTCAGCGAGGGGCCACTCCTATTGTGAGCTGCAGAAAAAAAAAAAAAGAAACAGCCCTTTGAACAAGTCTTGTCTTGGAAAAGGCTCGACTCCAGATTTATGGAGTTTAAAGGGCGAGTTCGCGATGGTTCGAGTGTCTTAAAACAACATTCAGGTGTCCAAAGGAGCCGAGAGAGGTTTTTCCTCGCTGTAATCAATCAGAGTTTTAGATATTAAGCAGAAAAATCTAAAACTTTCAGTGACTTTAGCCGCAAACTCTCTCTTTTTGTTTCCTAGGATAGTAGTTTAGTGTGTTAGTGTTTCCATCTTCCTGTCAAGCAAGTTTCAACTACATTTTTTTAAATCTTGGCTTATATGATGTCTGAGCTATTTATATTAAGCATAAATCTAACACTCTCACATTTTAGCATAAAATTCCCTCTTTTTGTTTCCTAGGACAGTAGTTGTGCTTCCATTTGCTTGTGAAGCAAGTTTCAAGTGAAATGTTTAAATCTTAGGCTGATTTTTCCTCCTGTTCATACTGAAGCTTAAATGACGTCTGAGCTCCTGATATTAAGCAGAGATCTGAAACTTTTACAGTCAAATAAGCATCACAATCGCTCTTTTTGTTTCCTAGGACAGTAGTTTTGTTTCTATCTTCTTGTCAAGCAAGTTTCAAGTCAATTTTTTTTTAAATCTTGGAAAAAAAAGGTTCTATAATCATATCTCCTGAGGCTTATATGATGTCTGAGCTACTAATATTAAGCAGAAATCTAACACTTTCACAGTCATTTTAGCATTAAATTCCCTCTTTTTGTTTCCTAGGACAGTAGTTGTGTTTCTATCTTCTTGTCGAGCGAGTTTCACAAATCTTTTGTAATCTTGCAAAAGAAAAGAAAATTATAATTACGTGTGGTTAGTGCAAAGTGTTTTTCCACTATAAGAGATGTGAAGGCTGTAACAAACAGAGTAGAAAAAAGTTATTCGACAAAGCTGTTAAGTGTTTTTTTGCAATATTAGGACGTTTTATCCAGTTGTGCTTCTTCTTTGCCTTTTATAACGCGAACGTTTTCATCCAAATAAGTTGAAGAAACTGGAATAGTGATTCCTGTTTAGCTGCAGTGTAATTATAGCAACACAAAGAGGAACTTTGGGACTAAAAACACTGTAATGTTGAACGATTTATACTTGATTTGACTCATTTGGACGACTGAGGCTTCATATTCGCTCCAGATAAACGTGTTTTTTACTGTTTTCACAGAACATGACGCGACTTTGCTTGTTTTAAGACGGAACAGCCCTTTAACAATAAAGATAAGAGGTTTTCCTCAAAGAAAAGAAAACTCTGGTGCTTTCTGCTCCATGGACAGACTCTGGATGATTTCATGGAGGTATGAGGGAGTGTGTGTGTGTGTGTGTGTGTGTGTGTGTGTGTGTGTGCGTGTGTGTGTGTGTGTGTGTGTGTGTGTGTGTGTGTGTGTGTGTGTGTGTGTGTGTGTGTGTGTGTGTGTGTGTGTGTGTGTGTGTAGGGGATTTGGACGGTCTACATGCATTAAGGCTGAAGCAGAGCTCCAGCAGCCTCAGACCTGAGTAAATCACTTTATAAACTGGGATTATGATCCTCTCAGCTGCAGCCAAACAGTCGAACCCTGCATGACTTTTTCTGTTCTTTTCTTTTGTGTTTTTTTGTTTCTTGTTCGTCTTTTCTTTTGTTTTTTCTCCTCAGAAAGGAGTCGGAGGGAAGGAATGTTGGTGTTTATCTAACGCCGCTGCCTCTCCTCGCTGCTGTCTAACATTCCTGATCACGTCACATGCAGATCGAGGCCTGGAACCACAACACCGCCGTCACATATTGTTCCAGAGACGCGTTTATAACAGCATCAGACAAATGCAGAAAAAATCAAAGACACAACGAATAAGATGCATTTTGTCGCAGCAAAAACATCTTTTTGAGTCACTCTCAACTTCTTCCTCCAACACTAAATAAAGTATTTTATCTGTTCCTGTTACAGCATCAATATATATCATCAATATCACATCATCAATACAATAATAAAATAGTTTAATATAATATCAGTAGTAGCTGCAACTAACCACTATTTAGAGATTTATTTAGATTGGAGCTGTTTGTGGGATTATTTAATTGGCTCCTTTATAATCTGCTTTTTAAACATCTTACAGAAAATATCCTTCATGTTCTAATGATCCTCAGTGATTTAGAGCATTTTATGGAATAATAATTGACCTTTGACCTCTGATCTTACTATTTGTATACATATATATATATATATATATATAGAGATATATAGATATATACACAATTTTTTCCTGATTTGGGTCAGTTTTGGTCTACGTTTTAATTTTTTTTCTCCAATATTCTGCTGTGTAACATCACCATAAATAGATTCTGACTCTTCTGTATTCTCCTCACATGTTGTAGATTTATTCTGATTCCAGGTTTAAGTCCAACAACCTTTGTGTTGGACCTAAATAGATATTCCACAGCTTCTCAGATATTCCACATTTATTATCGTTTGCAACAGGAAATCTGCTAAATGAGCCCGGGGCTCAAGCTTAAACACCACTATTGTACGGTTATTTGCATTATAGATGAATTAATTAGTCATTCGGGTCATAAAACGGTGAAATTGCTCTTTCAGAAGGTGCAACCATAGTCGAAAAACCCAAATATATTCAGATTCTTATCACAAACAGCTGGTAATACTACAAAATAATCACATTGTAGAAGCGGGGCTGCAATGATTTTAGTGTAATTTCATTAAAATGTCGAAAACATGATTAAAAAATGTGTGAATTCTCCGTCGCCGTCGCCACACGCCGCACACAGACCCCCCCACACGCGTCCAGCAGCCTTTGCAGTGATGTGAAGCTGCTGCAGACGTTTCTGCCTCCATCAAACAGGAGGAGAGGAGGGGGGAGGGACAGAAACACAGAAAGTCACCTTCCACTCAGACGCACAGGTCACGGGGAGATGGACGCTCCACTCCAGGTGATTTCATACACAAGATGTATGAACTGGAATAAGACACACGCTGCAAGGCTGGAAGCAGCAGCTGCACATGCAGATGTTAAAAACCTGTTTTATGCATTAAAGAAAAGAGATGAATGAAGAGCGTTCCTGCAGGGATCTGCTCACGTCTCATTGATTTTGTTGCGTTCTGCAGAGATGGTTCTATTGCAATCTATTATATGACTGATATGCTGACAGCCATTTTTGACGTGTTGAATGAAGAAAAGCAGGATTTCTGCAGACAGATTCGCTCTGTGCTGCTGTCCTGGTAAGATCTGGGTGGGGAAATCTGATCGGAGGCTGTTGAATGTGAACATTTCCAGGCATTTCGCAGCTCGACACACAGCTGACACAAACCCTTTTATTTTGAAATCATTTTTTTTCTCCAGAAAATGGATGTAAAATGACTTGAGGAAATAAGGAAATCAGCTCCTTTTATGAGCAGAAATCGACCTTGTTTTTTTTTTTTTTTTTTATTACTGTGAGATTATTAACGACCTATTTTCGGTGTTTGCGGGGGGTTACTCACATTTCTCCGTTAGTGTCAGCTTCTGCTGGAAATCATGTCCCAGGTCTTTATAATCCATGGTTTCCATTCAGGCGGATCGCAGCTCTTTTCCAGGCGCTGTCATTCCTCAGAGTCCCGCAAGTACAGGAGCCAAACTCCCGGTGCGGGTCGGCCCGAACACGCCCTGCGTGCGATCCACCGGAGCAGCAGGACGACACAGGGAAGTGATTTAGGGAGAAATAACAAAAGAAACCTGCGAGGGCTGTTTTTTTAAAAAAGAAAAAAATTAAAATAAGCTGTCGTTGGTGTTGGTAATCACACGCATACGGATCCTGCGGGGTGTGCGGGCTGTTTAGTGGAAAATCTACAGTGTGCGGGGATAAAAAAGCTTCAGTGGCAGCGGCAGAAACCGGAGGAAAGCTGGAGAGAAGCGCGTTAACCGCATCCGGTTTGGTCTTTCAAAATAAAATAAAAAACATGCGTAGGAAGGTTTTAACGTGTGGTTAGGTTGGTGAAATTACCTGATGTTTTTTTTTTTGCTTAGTAGCACATATTTTGTCTTTATCTGCAATTCAAATTCAAAACTAAGTGAATCAGCTTAATTAATTATGTATCTTGATACCATTTTTCCAAATAAAAAATTAAATTAAAACATTACAAAACATTAAAAACATTAAGAGGTAAGATAAAATAATCATAAAAATAAATGATGAATGGGTTAAATTCCTTGTATGGTCACGCATACTTGAATAAAGCTGATTCTGGTGAATGAGAGGTAACAATTAAAACATGGACACAAAAAAATCTTAATTTTGTATCAGCCAATTTGGATTCTTAAACCATTTTTGGGGATTCTACTGCTAAATATTTGTGTCTGGGGTAATTTGTTAAATAATTTAAATGACTAAACATAATTATCTCCATTTATTGTACAGTGACACATTTATCTTAAATGTTAAAAAGTGATTATAATTGTTATGTAAAACAATTCCAGGACTAAACAGACAAGACAGGAAACATAATATTAACGTTAAAATTGAGGATAAATTGAATTCGATTATATGGTATATATTTTATATCTTCTAGATTTGAATTTTTTGATACTGAAATGTTGTTTTGTAAACCAAATAATGCATGATTATTAAAAACAATAGTTTCAAGCGACGTGTCACGATTTTATTCTGAAGGCGTGATTACCTCATTTCCGGGTGGAGTCCCTTTTCTCACTCTCGCGAGCTTGACGCAGCTGAACACAGCGAAAAACCGCATGCTGGACCCCGGACTGTACCACCTGTTTGGAGGAGGAAGGTAAAAAACTCATTTATCCACCGCATAAACGTCATAAAATTACACCAAACATACAATGACATTTTTTTTATTCAAATTTAACCCGCTTTAACTGGATTTATCCGCCGAACCAGGACACAAAGGACCCGTCTGTGTGGGTTCTGAGAATGGTTCGACCCATCAGATGATTTCCAGCAGCTGTAAACTGCTGCTCGGAACCACACAGTCAATGCTCGGAAACAGGCGAGTTGTCATAACAGCGTTTTAAAAGGCCTGTGTGTGTAATTACGGCGTAATTAGCGCCTAAATACCCGTTATTAACGGTGAATAGCGTGATTTACTTCACGGATAATGTACACAATGGCAGAGAAATGCGCATAATTATAGGAAGATGCAGCAAACACCACTTGCACAGGAATATCTAATGCAATACTGATATATAAGTAAAGAAAGCATCATTTTAAGAGCTGTATCACACCAATTATTATACAAAAGACCATTTAATCAGACTGCAGGAATATATAAATAAAACATAGCACAGGCCTAGTAGGGCAGCAACTGACAGTATTGATGATGACAAGCTGATTAATAATTAATATGACCTGTGTCATTCCAGAGAAAACCTGCTGCCCTGTCTTATCTGATCAAAGGTGAAATTCTACTAAATATATTGGAAAATAGCATCAGGAATTTGTATGTAGTATGTATAATAACGTCAAAAGTATTGGGTCATTTTTGATGTCAACATATTTCTGCATGAGTGGTGATACAGAAATATTATGATCTTTTTTTTCATCATAGATGAGGACAGTGGAGCAGGAAGTGGCCTCTGCAGAGCTGTAAAGAGTTTCATTCATTTTTTAAGAGTCATTTTATAAATAGTTTGACCAGAATCACACCCACTAGGCCTTTTTTTGGTGATTTGGATTAAAAATTCAGATTAATTATAGATAAGATCAACTGTGTTATCATCAATCTGCAGAAGGTAAAGCATGACAGAGTATGAATATAGAAAATAGTTTTAAAATGGAAAGATTTTCAGACTAAACAGGCTGCAGAACGTATAATAAAATATGATGCTGGAATTGTGCTGAATGATAAAAAGGCCAAATGTGTACAAGAGTATGAGAGACTGATAAAAAATGCATGACCCACTTACCCAAGTGAAGAAACGAAGGGCTGCAGTTGATGCTAAAAACCTTCCTCAACATTTTAATTTATTCATTTTTTTCCTCATCCTAACATCTTAAATGTCCTCTAACTTCAGAATTTAAATTTCATCTGAAGCAACAGCTCAGCTTTCACTAAAAAAATAAAAGCCATCTTTGGAAAAATCTAGGGATAGATTAGTGGCTGCTTTTAATTTGAAATATTTCTCTGTTGTTGAGGCTAAAGATGAAACGCTGCGAGACATAAAAGGGGGGAGAAGTGGCTCCATCTGGACTGAGGAGCTGGATCTGAGTGATCCAGCCTGTGAGGAAGCTGCTGCTGAGTCTGGAGACTCCGATTAAGAATGATTTGTTGACGCAGCGATGGGATTTCAGGAGGCGAGGGCAGAAAATGCAAAACAGAGTTTGTTGGGAAAGGCGAGTAGTGCTTAATAAACATGGATTGTCCATGTCTTTGTGGTTTTTAATCTGTTTCGATCAGGCTCCAGATGACACTGATCACACTGCAAACTGTTGATTTCCTAGAAACGTTTGCTCCTGCAGGTCGTATCATATGTTACAGGGAGGAGGGGCTGGGGGGGATTTTCGAGGATGAAACCACATAACACACAAACAAACAAGATTAATCCTGATCAGTGATCTCTTTGTTGCACTGGTCATGATATTCAGACACAGAGAGAACTTCTACATTCTTCTCAGGTCCAGTTTAATGGTCCACTGCATTAGTTTGAATGTCCAAAGGCCTCCTAACTCCTAGAATTCTTTAATTTACAATTTTTTACAATTGTCAATTGCGTTACGTCAAAAGTTAAGGGATCAACCAAGTTATTACAGCAGTTCAAGATGCTTGACTATGAGACGTTTCATATACATATTTTGGTCTTTTAATGCCTAAATTATGAATCTTCTGTATTTTGAAGTCATTCTCTGGCATAATTGTCTCCATATAACATTATGTATGAATCCAGAACAGAGTTATAACAAGAATTTGGAGTTTATTCACTAATCAGTGTTATTTTGGGGATATTTTCTGCTCAAAATGTGTGACGCCAGGCATTTCTTTTACAGCTAAAATATCCAAAAATAAAAGATTGAGGCACATGACATGAAGAATATCTGCCCAAAACTTCATGGCAATCCATCCAGTAATTGTAGAGTGATTCAGCAAAAAAAATAAACATAAAAATGTTGACTTCATGGCAATAGAGGAACGTTTAGATCAACAAAGCCATGAGGATTCATCCTCTTGGTTTCATTTCAAACCATCCAATAGAAGTTGAGGTATTTCCGTCTAATTTAAAGAGGTGGAACAACCTCCTATCTATGACAAACAAGATAGGAAAAGTTCAAATACTTTTTTTTTATTTCGGCTATGCCGCTACATGTTCTGACACTTAAAAAGGATGCTGTTAATACACAGAGTGTCTCTGGATGTTTTGCGTAAGCCTCGTGGAAATTACAGCAGAACAAATTGTGCCCACAACCCACTGATGTGCTGCCAAACAGCAACAGAACATCAGCCCTGGTTGACACGATTATCTCCCCACTGTGATGCAGGCAGCGTCACCTCAGTGTGACTTTATGCATCCTGCGAATCAGAATGGAAAAAAACATATGCCTCGGATTATTATGGGGGGCAATAAGAGTCAAATTTAACCTCATACGCCTGGTTCCATCACCTGGATGTATGAGAAAAGAAGGATATTCTGATGGAGACGGACTGAAGCCGGGCAGCTTTGAACTTTTTCTGATCTCTCTGGCTGATGCTTCCTTTGAGGTCGTGCAGGTTGGTACTCGCCTGCACCTGAGACATGGGGGAGGATCAGAGAGCCTCCCATAAACCCACAGAGACATGTATTAAATTGTCCCTACCACAGAGGCACCACTAAAAGACTCCAGCAAACAGCCCTGCAGTTACACTTAAAACATTTATCTGAATCCTCCCTGTGCACGTTTGACCGGAGGGGGGGCACTCTTTCTTATTGTAAAAAAAAAAAAAAACTGCCAAGCACACAATGGTTTGGTTTTGCAGGGTGCGCACACATAGCTGGAGAGCGTCACACGTCTGAATATAACTACAGCTGCTGCAGAGCGGCAGTCGAGCCTGTCTGCAGCAGCTGGTGCGGTTATCGGCAGCAAAGCTGAAAAATCTCCCAACTTATTTCCTGGTGAGTGGACGACACTGGGAGCTGGAATGCAGCCTCCTCCATCTCTGCAGATGGAAATAAGCAACGGGTGTAACAGCGATTTCCCGCACGCTGTGGAACCATGTTCTTAAATAATAAAGAAGCGGATTTAGAAGCTGGGCCTTGACAACATGACGTCTGACGGAGGGAGTGACCGCGTCCATTTGTTGTTCGCTCCCTTGTGCCCGGCCGGTCGCATTGCTCACATACAGACTCACACTCCACTCCTCTGTCTGCCCTCTAGCAGTTGGCACCGCGGTGTTGTCTCGAGCTCTCAGCTGTCGCCGTGGCGTAGCACCGGCTGCACCGGCAGCTGTCGGGACTGCAGAGACACTTGGTGCAAAGTTATAACCAGATAAGAGCATCGGCAATATTATATATATATATATTTAAAAAAAAACGTATCAAATGTTATGGCACATCATCTTGCTGAAGTAATCAGATGTAGAAACATAAAAACAATGTCTGATGCATATTTACAGACAAGGGCTTTTTGACCTAATCAGATGTAGAAAAACAAAAATGTGATAAAACATGATTCTATTTGTTACTTGTCATCTATGTGTACATTGTTGGTAAAATAAAAATATGCTGCAATCTGGGGCAAAAAAAATATAAAAAGGTCAGAGAAATTCGTTTTGGCATTACTTTACTCAGTATTGTTTCAAAAAGTCTCTAAACATGTCCATCTCTATTTAGTATAGAAAAAATAGACTGATATGATAAAACATGTTTTACGATCTAGGAAATGGCTGATGCATTGTACAGACACAGGCTTTGCATTTTACTGATAATCATGGTTCTTTTTTCCATTTCTTGTCACTCGTGGGAATTTGCTGGCATAGAAGAAGAAAAAATGCTACAATCTCAGCCCTTATTGACAAAAAAATATATACAGACAGGTTAAATGTGTTTTGGTGTCACTTTACGTTTTTATGATCTTAAAGAAACAATGTCAGATGCATGTTTACAGACACAGGCTTTTCCATTTACTGATAATAGTTGTAGATATAGATGTAGTTCCATAGTTACTGTGCAGTTTTCCTTGAAAGCGTTATGCAGGAAGCCAGACCCGAGAGTCGTTGTAAAAGAAGGACTGCTTCGACAGGATTTGTGGGTCATAGAAACCTGAATGGGAAGACAGAGTTCATCTTAATGCTTTATATGGACATTATCACTGGTCACATGAGAATAGTAAAGACCAGATGATGTGAAATGTGCAGTGGTAAGGATTTATAGACGTGCATATCTTTGACCTGTAGCTACTGATTAGACTATCCCAGGACGGTAGCGGGCACACTATCTGCATGATTTATAATTGTCTGAAATCGACGTGACACGTCATGTGGCAGCTACCAGTTGCAGCGGAGTTACTCCACTCTATCGCTCCAGGCGATCAGAGACAGAGATGAATGTTCACTTACTCAGTGATACTGATGAGGGTGGAGGAAAAAAAAAGAAAAAACAGCCTCAGACAGGCAGACCCCAGGAGTTATGGGATGATGAAATGTCATTAAAGTTTAAACATGCGCCTACATTATCTTTTTACGCTGCCTCATTTACATTTACTTAAATCAGCAACTTCCACAGCTCCCTGGGTAGCGATGCAAATTTAAAGCTACCCTAACGTGCCTTCCAATTTATGTAAGGAAATTGTGGAATGTTACACAGAAAATAATATTTAGTAGACTCTCTCTGCATTTTGCTGTTGTGTATAACAATTATAAAAGGATTAGTGATAAGCTTCTTTTGTGTTGCTCAGGATGCTACAAAATCTGAAATCTTAACAAGTGACAATATCTTGTTTTTGGTACAATTAGTCCAATATTAAGTTGAATTATCTTATTGCACTGGGAGATAATTTAGCTTATTTCAAGTTTTTTTACTTGTTTCAATTGGTTCGTTTGTTAAATAAAAACAATTAAAATGACTAAAATCATTAAAAAAAAATTGAAATATGATAAATTATTTGCCAGTGGATTAAAATAATTCTATAATAATGGACTAAATGTACCAAAAACATTATATTTTCACTTAAGATTTCAGTTTTTGCAGTGTAGTTTTGTTTTTACAGGGGTGAAAACTTCACATGACTTACTAGTGAATATTTAACGTATATTAAAATCAATACTTAACCAACAAACAAAATGCTGTGTTAAAACAGAAAGTTATTTCTAGACCAGTGTTTAGTTTTTTCCCTAGAAGACGTTACCTGGACCTGGGTTTGCGTCGGCCTGTGAGTCTCGGGGAATCCTTTGGATCTTGGAGGCAAACGCAGCCGTAGGTATGGGATGCTTACACGGAGCCCCATAATTCCTTAGATCATACTGTCCAGGACCTGGAAACGGCGGGTCCTTAGGAACAATCAGTGGAGGCGCTGATAACGCCAGAAAATATCTCCTCCTGCAAGTTGACAGAATGCATTTTTTTATTATTATTATTATTGAGAAAGAAACACAACTTGAAACACACATTCGAAACAGGTGACTAGTGTGAGTTTACTCACGGCAGTCTGGTTTTCTTCACAGGTTTGGGGGCCTGATGTGGACTGTAGGCTCCTGGACCCGGGACAGAGTTGTTCGATATAGGGAGGATTCTCTGAGTTTTTGATTTGAAGGGGGACACTACAGCCTTAGGGCCATTGTGGAGTAAGATGGTGTTCACTTCATAATGGCCTTTAATGTATTCGTGATTTAAAAGTAGAAATAAAAGAGAGGAAATCATCAAGGCCAACATAGTAAACAAACAATATATAATGAGAATATAAATGACTTCACATAGAGAAATGAGAGAAATATAGGTAATTACATGGTGAGGGCCCATATTTGTTTAAGAAATAAGAATTGCGTCCAGTTTTTGACAGAAAAGGTGATGTTCCGACAACCATTGAGAAGTTTCTCTCTTTACTCTCACATCGAACCTGTACAGAAAGAAGAAATAAAAACAGCTATGCATAAACTACAGAAGTCTGAAAAGATGAGCTGACGTCTAAATAATTCACATACATACGTCATACTGATTTGGGGCTGGAGTTTGGTGCTTCGGACCATCCATCTGCACAGCCACAGGTAATCTGAATACTCTGGAGACTCCGGTATTAAAGTCATTGTCATTCATGAAGCAGTTCGGGAGGGTGTAGGAGTTCGGTCCAGGGCCGTCTCTGCAAGGTCTGGCAGCCTGGGTAAAGAGGTTGAGATGACAAAACATTTTAATTTAGTTTGAAGGCATCGGTTCAAAACCTCTCAGCAGGATCTAAACTTAGCGTCAGGGTCATAGACAGAAGAAAAACTCAATTTTGTGCAGTGTCTGTGTAAATGTTCTTTTCACCACTGTTGAATGAAGTGAAAATTAACCAGGATCTGACCTTGGATGCAGGAACAAAGCCTGTCGTGCCTTTCTTTGAGAAAGAGGGACTTTTAATCTCAGCATTGGAAATACAACCATAGCTGCATGGCCCTGGGTTTTTATTCTGAAACAAATCCACATTACAATTATTTTTTTTTCACATGTAGATGCTTAAATCTAGAAATAAGATGATTTTTACCAGGTATACTTGTGATGGGAACCGCTTAGCCTGAGATGAAAATCCTTTCTTTTCTCCATTTCTTGTCATGGGCAGATAATTTGTTGGTAAAAAAGACGAAACGCTGCAATCAGAGACTTTTTAAACGAAAAAGAAAAAGGCTCATTAAAATCACGTGTTAAAATTTGAGTAAAAAGTGTTTAAAATTTATAATGAACTCACTTTTATTAAATCCTTGGCCAATGTTGGTCATTGTTCATCTGGATATAACGCAGGAAGTTAAACGTAAAGTTGGTAAATCTGTAGTTTACCACGTTGCTATGGTAGGTTGCTAGGGAGACGTAAAAAGAAAAAAAACAACAGCGCGTGTCCGGTCCTGTGGCGCCACCTGCCGGACACAAACAGCCGTTTCCCTCCCCCCTTCCTTCGGCGGTTGTAAATGAAGCACAAACCCGGGCCGCCGCCAGCACCGTCGTGTGTTTCCCGCATAGGGCGATCGATCATGGCGATGCATGCGAAAGCGACTCCACCACAGATCCCGGACACCCGCCGGGAGCTCGCGGAGCTGGTGAAGAGGAAACAAGAGCTCGCTGTAAGTTTACGCCACCGAATGTTTTAAAGAGAGAAAAAAAATAAACATTTAATGCGTTTGTGAATGTTCTGGTCTTGAATCGCGGTTGTGAAAACGGTAATGACGTTTGATGCGGAGCGGGCTAGTAGCTAGCTTAGCTTAGGCCTCGGCTAACGCTACTAGCTCGATTAATTCTTCAGGTATCGGCAGATATTGGGCGATGGTACGGTTTATTAGATGGGTGTGTTGCTACATCGTTCGAATAAATTCACTTGATAACATAAGTTTGTTTTATTTGCGGTGTTTTTTTCCCCGCTACCAGCTAGGCTACATGCTAGCTGCCGCACAGTGTGTTAACACTGGCCAAAGATCTCGCGATATTTCAGCGCCATTGCTTTTATTGTGTGTCAATGTGCAGTTTCACATATTCAGGCTCATCTTTTATAACGTATAATGGAAATGCACCGTGTCACACACAAAGCAAGCTATAATAAAACACAATATTAGAATCTAGTGATATATATATATATCATATATGTATGTATGTATGTATGTATGTATATATATATATATATATGAACTTTAACTTAAATATGCATTCTGTCGATATAAACCTTTATTTACATTCAAATTTATATCTATAATTTTTTGCACACTTATTTTATCATGTCAATATGCAAGTACATAGTCTTTATATTTCTCATTTGTTGTTTTATTTATCAACACTTAAATCACATACATTGTACCAAACTTGTCATATCTTATCATAAGCGTGTATTTTCTAGTATGATGCCCGATTATATAAAGATGACTAGATATTCTAAATTTGAAGAGACACTAAAATGAAACTTTACTTTCTTGATTACTTCTAGGAGACGCTGGTGAACCTAGAAAGGCAAATATATGCATTTGAGGGAAGCTACTTGGAAGACACTCAGATGTATGGCAACATCATTAGAGGATGGGACAGATACCTCACCAACCAAAAGTAAGTATTAGAATACATAAAGATACAAATTCTTGCCTCTCTTTTTGTCTGTTTTTTGTAGAAGATAACCATGTTTGTTTTGCACTTTTAACAGGAACTCCAACAGTAAGACTGATAGAAGAAACAGGAAATTCAAGGAGGCAGAGCGTTTATTCAGCAAGTCGTCCGTCACATCAGTTGCAGTGAGTCCTTCGCTTGCTCGTCTATTTCAGTAGTATTTTCAGTTATTATAATTGCTGCATAACAAGAAAATAACTGCATGTTTTTTTGATTGGCAGGCGGTATGTGCACTCGGTGGGATACCAGATCACATGAATGAAAAACGTGAGTCGTCCAATATCAATCTTTTCCCAAACAATTTTATATCGGATGTTTGAATTGCGAATTTAACACCTGAGTTTTTGTCAGGCGAGGCAGGCAGCGGCACAGAAAGCGACGCGTCTCCGGACCTCCAGAACCAGGAAAACGAGCCCAGCCAGGAGGACACAGAGGACGTGGACTCCACGCTGCAGGACCTAAAGCCCCAAAAGGCAGCCTCCTCCTCCTCCTCTGGCAGCCATCATGGAAGCCATAAGAAGAGGAAGAACAAAAACAGACACAGGTAGAAAAGCAAGATACAAGAAACAATTGTTGCTCTTAAATCTCTTCTGTTTTCGTCCCTCTGGTTGTGCTGTTTATTAACATCCAATCTCAGAATGTCCTGGTGGAGCAGTGCACTCTGTTTCACAGCCAACGCCTGAGTTTGCTTATACAATCCATGAGAAATCAGGCTTCGCTGCAGTATGTTTACACGCACTGCGCTGTGGTAACCTGGTTAGTGTTAAATCCACATGTATATGCAACAGGTCATTAATCAGATTTCAGGGAAGTCTCCTCATCCCCTACCACATTTGCAGAATCCAAGTTTCTCACTTGAATAGATCAAGTTAAAATACTGCAGAAAACCCAACATTAAAGGCAGAGAAGGGGCAATATGTCACACTCAGCGTTTAAAAAAAAATGGGTGTTATAAAGGAGGAAATGCGTAAACTGTTTTAATTGTATACAGACAAAGAGGGGGATATTGTTTAGAGAGATGTTGAAGTCCTCTAACCTTATTATAGCTGAATTAAATAGGCATGATGTTACAAAAATTCAATTCCAGGATCAGTTTATTACTAAAAGTAGGTGTGTTAATATATAGGTACATACAGTGCATTTTAAGTGAATTGCTATTTAGGGTGGGTAATGTAGACCTGTTTTTCCTGACTCATGCTTTACTGTCCTAACCACTAATTATCACAGCAGACGCTCCACCTAACACACTGTGATGAAGTGGTTCTCTCCCTCTGTAAAGTCTGGACTGCAGTGTTTTGTAGGTGTAGGGCTTAGACTCAGGTTGGTGAACTAACAGCTGCTGCTCTCTTCCTTCCCCTATTGCCGCCCCCAGCCCTTCTGCCATGTTTGATTATGACTTTGAGTAAGTCTGAATTCTTCTTCCTGCTCCTGTGGTTGTCTACATCCTGCCTGCTGTAAACTCCATCCTTAACCTCCACGGTTTCTCCTGCTCTCTGCCACGCTTCTGTTGACCTAGAGTTTGAGATGAGGCCTGCTAGTTATTGGGTCATACTGCATGTCCAACACCTCATTCTTTAAATTCGAATGTATATCAGCATCCATCAGTTTAAACTCCATCCGATTTGAATGCTTGCTACAGAGCGAATATCACATCTTTCTAAACCTTGAATCATTTCAAGTGTTCTTCACCAATTCCAGCAATAAAAAAACAAACATTGCTGGTCTGGTCAGAAGATTGGATTTGTTACAAGAACAGACACATGGTCATTTAGTGTTCTTGTTATGAGCTTGTTTCTAGGCGTCTTCATGGTAAAGTAGTGGCACTGCTTCTTGTCCTTCCTCTTGGAAGCAGCTTGATGATCTGTCAATCACTATTTATTTATTTATTTATTTTTATTGCAGGTTTGACATGAAGGTTAACAAGAAGCCGAGAGCTGTAAGTTCAGATTTTATTTTAAATTCATCAAAAATAATAAATGACAGTAGACTATGTTTACTTTATTCATTTTGTTATACTTTCTTATTCCTGCAGGATTATTCAACCTAACAAAAGATGACTGGAATACCTGAACACACAAGAGAGGATACATTTAGTGAAACACAATATTTCTGGACTTTGTGAACTTTGTATGCCTTTTTTTATTGTCATATTTCAGCCTGTACTCTATGTAACGCTCGAGACATTCCCCCGCCACCCATCATCCTGCATGTTACTCAGGGCCAGACGAGGCTCAACTCCAGTAACATACCATCTTGTATAGTGTTAAAAAAAAGACTATTTATTATCTAGCCAATCGCCATGTTTCCCATTGTATTAAAGTTTTGCTTTTTGTTAAGCGTCACATACTTTTACAACTCCCTGAATGCCGAAAATTGTTTTTATTACATATTTTCTTTTGCAAAAAAATAATAAAATACCAGTAATATGAGTATGTTTTGGTTATTTCTTTAAAGATGCTTTATATCACTCGTTACAGAATTTCTTTTTTTTTTCTGGTAGTTTTCTGATTTTTCTTGTGTGACAGATATGCCAGAGGGCTCTAACGAGCCTTTAAAATTGACTCAATTGTTCCCACACATTAGGTCCATAAAAGTTATATTACATTTCTCCCCCCTTACTCATTCTGTTTTTTTAAAGGTCCAAATATGTGTGTTTAGTGTTTACCTAAGTAACATAGAGAACAGTCTGTGCATTCTCTGGTGACAGTGCTGTTTGTTTTAATAACTTGAGTAAACAGGCATCTCCAGGCTGGAGCTGATGACAGCCCGGTGCTTTGCAGTGTTGCCTGGCTTCTCTCAATCAGAACCAACCGTGTTGCTCCTAAACTGTTTAAACAAGATGCTTGGCAATTTATTTCTGTATGTGCACGTTGATCAGAAGAATTGTTCTGTTTGTAATCAGCGTGCAGTATCATCGTTCTTCACTAGGAAGCGCCAAAACATAATGATACCATGTATAGATCAACATTTTTTATTGTCTATTAACATGTTCCTTTTGGAGAAATTATAGTGTCAGCAATGCTTATTTATTCCAATTTCACAGTTTTATTGATAGATGGTATGTTCAGAATAGCCTTAATACACAAATAAAGATGGTGATGGGTGTAGAAGTAGCTTTCATCCCCAGAGATGAATCTCACCTTATTAGGTTAATAACTGATTATTTATATTACTGATAAATCTACTGACCAATGTTGATCACCCAGTAGGTGTATAAAATGTAAAAAATAAATAAATCTGTTCCAGTAATCCCTAGGCCAACAGTTAGTTTACTGGCCCATAAAACTAAGTACATCGGCATATTTCTCACAAGCCTGAAATAGTTTGTTTAGCATTTTGGCTGAAAAACTGATGAACTATATCAAAATAACATGCAGATTAATGTTACGTCTACCAATAAATTGACTAAGTCTTAAACTCTAGTCATGTAATACCTTTAATTTTTGATATTTTATACTTTTCTTGGATTCTATTTAAAGTTGTTAAAGCCTAATCAAGATATATTTGTGCTTCTTAGAACTAAAATTATCTCAATATAGTTTTACATCTCCTCTTTCGAGACTTTCTCTGTAGCTAGAACAGGTTGGTTTGAACCTGTCAATAAAATATTATTCTCCTCTGGCTAATTAAAAAAATTGAATGTAAAGTTGTGACATCACAGACTGCGCATCTAAATACTGGACAGTATTTTTTTTATCACACTTGGACCTTAAAATCAACAATATATTTAAATCTCGCTTTTAACTCGACATTAAAAGGTTCCTGATTATATGATTTCATCGTAATAGGTGTTTCAATCTGCTAAAAAACTCCTGATAATGTGAGATCAAACTAATCTGATATTTCCTTAGTCTAACAGGAACTCGGACTGTATTTATGCATTCTTTAAACATTCTTTAAGGCGGTGTCAGCGTGCTCTATACTTCCCTATTTGGGTGTTTGGAATAAAACCACATATTTTAAAGCCTTCCCTACAGCTACTCAGAGGTATTTGAATGTTGCAGTGACTTCCACATTACTCACGACTGGCCTGGAGCATCACCACCACCACCACATGGGCGGATGGGAGGCGTCGTGCTGAGGAAGCAGAGCCGCTGACAAACACCATGATGGAGAGTCCTG
Source organism: Eupleurogrammus muticus (assembly GCA_036785175.1). NCBI lineage: Eukaryota > Metazoa > Chordata > Actinopteri > Scombriformes > Trichiuridae > Eupleurogrammus > Eupleurogrammus muticus. Next base: position 527,952 of record JAYKQN010000039.1, on the reverse strand, counting down.
ACTGGGAAGAGTCCCGTCTCTGGAATGCATTCCTCGGTTTCACCGCCATTCCATCCCAGAGTCGCGTTACACGGGGCTTGGATGACAATGCCTGTTTTCTATTTTACTATCCGCTGCTGCATTTCTGCAACAGGCAGTTATCATTATGACTTGTGTGTTTCTCAGCTATGCGAGCGGCGTGGCTCAGACCGTGTTGGTCAGTCCGCCGTTTGGTTTTGACAGAAATATCTCAAGTACACCATGAAATTTAATGCAGACTTCCATGGTGTCCTAAACAACTTCATGATCTCTTGACTGTTCCTCAAGAGCCAGCAGCAAATTCAACTTTCACTTATCCAGTGACATATTTTTAACATTATTATAACAACCTTTTTTTTACTAGCAACACCTTTGAAATGTAATGAAATCCAATACAACAGCTCTGCTTTTAAGTCTACTTTTTACAAAGCTTAAATGTCTGAAAAATGTGTATGAGATTGTAGAATTTTATTGTCATTTCACTTGTGCATTCACAAAAGAACAAGATTTTTGTTTCTCAATCTGTGACTGCAGTGCAAAAAGAATAAAAAAGTAAAATAGACATGATAAAAGAATAAAAACATAAATAAATGGAAGATCAAATCTTACCCTTGATGAGTATTATTTAGGTTGTTAAAGGTGGTTTTATATTAAGTATGTGTTTATGAGATGGACAAACTATGACTTCAATAATAAACATTCAGTAGAATATTACCCTTTTGACAATGTCAGCAAAAACCCAACATGTAAAAGTTTCCTAGAAGTAGAGTTTTTGGCAGGGCTGTTGTGTTGGATTGTTTTACATTGCACAGATGTTCCTAATAAAGTTCCAGAGTACAACACAAAGGACCTATTTGGATCTATTAAATCTGTACGACTTGGTAAAAACGGCCGTGTAGCGTCTCTTGTGGCTCTGGAGGAGTTATCCAAAGCTTGAAAATATACTTCTAATGATATCATAGGATTTACCTCAGACTGTCTGAGTGTATTTTTTTTTATCTCAAACAGAGAGTGTGTTCAGGTTTGAGTCGCAGAGAGGATCTAATGGAAGACGCTATCCAGTTGCACTATGGAAATTGTATGACTGCATATTTTGGGGGGTTAGCCCATATAGGGACTGAAAGTCGTCATTCAGTTCGTTCCAACTTTATGGAAGTGCAACAGTTAAACACTGGAATACAATAAGAATGTAATCATCTAGTTTAATACACTATAACCGTTATTTAATGAATGTTATTTTCAATTCAGGGAGAAACAAAGATGTTTCTCTAGAATTAATACCTCAACAGCTTCAGAACAGAACAGTGTAAAATCTATACTGACACTCAATAAAGATTTAAAACCCATTTAAACATTACCAGGCTGAAAGCTTCATTTCAATTAAAGTGCTTTTAGTCTCCTTACACATAATGTTAAAATATCACAGGAAAGTTCCCATCATTTTAAGAGGTGCTTTGACTCTGAAAAGCTCTGACATTCACCAAGTGTGAGGTCATGACCCGTTTTTGTTCGTATCTTATTTTGCTTTAAGATGAGATACTGCATCTGGAGGAAAAATTACAGCCAGAGTAATGTTTTTTTAAACATTAAAACCTTTATTTTTTACATCCAGCATTAATCCAACAAACACACGATCAAAAGTGTTTTTCTCGCATAGTCTCTTGGGATAAACATTTTAGTCCACAATTGTGCAACGCTTTCAAAGCAAAGTTATTTAAAAAATGAAGAAATATTTGTTATGAACGATTCCATGCAAGATGTATGATGAATCACATTGAATTCTGATTACAGAATGTCCCTAAAAATTTTTTGCTGGCAAAAAATGAATGTGAGGCTGAGTCACGTCTGTAGTTTAGTTTGTGCTGGATTTATTCAACTTCACTTTGAAATGGAAGCGAGTGCGAGACCCTGTCAAGGTGTCGAATAAGATCAGTGAACTATAACCTGCTTTTAACCCAATACTTTGAAAACAGCTTCCTAACCAATAAATAAAAGGGAAAAAGTAAAAACGCAAACATTTAGTCAAGTCGCTTTGATCGATTGTTCGAAGATTTAAATGAAAATGACCACTTTTCAGTGTTTAAAATTGTTCCTCTGGTGACTATTTTTGTGTGAAACAAATAACAGTAAGAATTCATAACAGTGTGAAAGTCTCAGAACTATGTTTTCAAAGATTTTAACAACTTTGGAGAACTGTGGTACCTTGAAACAGTTTTAAGCTTAAACCGGATAATTAATTTCTGTTTGGAGGGACTGAGCTGGTCAGCCACAGCCACAGTGGAAGTCGATGTCCGGGTCTGTCAGGAGTTTCTTTGGGTTGACGTGCAGACAGTCGACGTGGTACCAGTTATTGCAAACGTCGCACTGGACCCAGTGCACGGCGTCGTGCCGGGGCAGCCGGCACCGCATGAACGCGCACAGCTCCACCGAGCCCTCCAACTCCTGGTCCTTCGACCCGGAAGGGGGACGGTGTCTTCTGGGGCTGCGTTTGCTGCAAGGGGAGAACAGCAAAAAAGTCTTTAAGACAAAAAAGAATAGAGCAATAATGTCAAGAGAGAACGAGAAACAGAGACAGTTATCACTTACTTAGTAAACTGCTTTTAAACTCCCTGAGGAACATGGGCCATCGATGAAATTCCTCTACCCTCTTCCATCTTGAGTCTTCCAATCCAGCAGGAGTAAGTGAGGGTTGTAAAATTTTAGAATAAAAGTTGAGAACTGAACAGATTCCTTATCTGTTTGCAGAAGGCTCAATGTTGCTGTGAATCATATCTCTGCGTGGGTTCTTTATCTTCAACTCTTGTTGATGGAAACTCCCTACGGTCCTGATGCTGACAGGAAAAGGTTCAGCCTCCAGCGACTGTCTGACATCATGATGGAGCGGAAGAGGGGGCGGCGAGCTGAAACCCCTCTGAGTCTGATGGCAGGGATCCACATGGGTGTTTTTGGATGTGAGGAATCCCCAGTATTTAAAATAAAAAACGCTAGCCACTTCCTGGATTAAGCTAATTGGATCAACGCTTTGACCCACCGGGCTGCTCGCAGATTTTGAAAATGAACCAAACATAGCTGATGATTTTAGTGAAGTACCCTAGACCTCAACTTTATGCAAATGGGGAGCGACCGACCCCTCGCAAAAAGCAACAGATATTCCCAGAATGCATTGTCCAGCCTTCTACACGGACAATGAATGGGAAGCTTCCAAACCACAGACACACTGGATTAGTACCTTAACATGTGGAGTCGCCTCCTCTTCTTGCCCCTCGCTCTGCAATCATCTTCTTTAACTCCTGCTACAGTTGGAGAAGAAACACATGAGCATATTGTAATAAGATCATTCATGATACTTCAAGTCACCTTTCTCTCTCACTGTTTTACTAAAAACAGTTTTTTAGAGAATTTTCGCAGTCTGAATGAAATGAAATACCGTAAGTTACCAAATAATAACTAGGGCATTTATTTGTTTCAACCACTAAACAGATCTGTATATTTGAGAACAGGCAGCAGTTTAGAACACATTAATTCCGGAAAAAAAATATTTTTTAAAACTAGTATGACTACCGTATAACCTACATTTTCCAAAAATCAGATCACTGTACTGTAGTTAAATGTCTCACAGCTGCTTCTCCAGACTTCTCTTTTGCATATTTTACCAGAGATAGTATAAACTTCATGTCATACTTTTAATTTTCCCCTGCACGGGAGCCATGGTGATCGATAACTAATCAATATTACCAGAGAGGGTGTTCTCTAACATCATTGGAGCTTGACAGTGATGCATCAGGACTAAGGCGCCTAAAGAAATAAAAACGTGCAGTGGCAGTCACGTCTTCTTTCTTGATTTTTTGCACCGCAGGTTGCAAAAAAACGTTTATTTGAGCTCCGCTATTATTTGGTGATTTACTCCTTTACATGAGTCTGAGTTCTTTTACTCCTTCTCCCTACCTTCTCTGCTGGTGTGTTCGTTGGACCTGTCGTCATCCAGCAGCACCATGTGAGCCGACTTCCTCCTGCTCCTGGGAGTCGGCAGGAGGGATTGTGAAGGTGCAGAGGAGCAGGATGGAGGCGTGGAGGGCGGGAACAGTGTGGAGAAGGCAGCAGGGAAGCAGGAAGGACCGGGGTCCGAGACGGACCTGTGTAAAGCCTTCAGTGTGCTGATGCTGCCGATGGAGTTGAGGATCACGGTGGAGCGGTTGATGGACATGTTGGACAGGTCCTGGTTCACTGCTGCGTTCTGGTTCTGATGGGTTCTGGTCCCGTTCTGTGTGTCGGAGGACAAGGTTCCCACCTAGAAAACAACGTGTTAACAAATGGAATCTTAAACAGTGGAGTCCAATTGTCTGTCAATGTGCATCAGTTGAAAACAAATAATTTCCCAAAATCCTCCATTTTTTTTTCTTGTAGCTTGTTATAATAAGCATTTTAATGTAAAATCCCAGAATTATTGTAGAACAAGACCTAAAGGAATCTTATTTAAATTAAAAATATTATTTAATAGCATCTGTTTTATTTTTAAAAAGTTGTCTTTCAGATTTATTATCTACTTATATCAAAAGAGAAAATTATTTTAAAACCTTTAATGGAGCTTAATTTTAACACAGCTAGGAAGACAGTTAATTCGTATACAGACTTATAAATAATTAATATATGTAATATAAAAAATAAAGTTCATGAGTCAACTTCGAAAAAAATAACAGAATTTCAAATATGAGAAAGTAAAACAAAACATTTCTCGTTAATCTGACTTTAGAAATGTTAAGTTAACGTTACCGTTAGTTGGTTGGTACCAATCATGCGTTACGTCTGAAGTTAGTTTCATATAATTAAAAAAAACACCTTTACTCTTAACTTTAACACACTGAGCCGCTAAAACATTGCTAATTACCTAAAATTATGGAAACTTAAACAACAAAACACATTTAGAAACCTTAAAAAACTACCGTTACCTGAGACGCCATGTTTCGCATATTCGTGACGTCTTTCAATCCACAGGCGGGAAAAATAACGTTTTTTTAAACTTTATTGAAAACAAAACGTCGGTCAACCGCCCTGATTGACAGGCGGGTGCTATGATACTATTGGTTGAAACTGATCGGGCAATGGATGTCACATGTCTGTTTTTTTATTGAAAATGTGAATTATTACATTAAAAAATACAAATTAAAATATAAACTATTATATATAATATTTACTACAATATTTTAATGTTTGCCTATAATTCAACCTTAAAAACAAATAAGTTCACAATTGGGGGCTGCAATTAATGATTAATTTAATTATAAATATCAATTAATAGTGAAATAAAAATGTTTGTCATAACTTTTTACACTCATATTAATTATATTTGCTCTTTTGACATTTTTAGGATTATTTTTGGGGCTTTTTGCCTTATTTGAATCAGTGAAGAGAGACAAGAAACACAAGGGGAGACCTTCCCATTAGGCCATGGCCTTATTCCTTTAAATGTATGAATAAAAACAAGGGTTAAAGGTTCAGTTCACCAAAATTGCAAAAAAAGAATATATTTTCCTAAGTATAGGTTTTGGTGATATGACATTAAACAACATAAAAACACATTATAGAAGATATGAATATCACCATGAATTTCAACAGAAGGTTTATTCAGTTTTTTTCTGGAGCTTTTGATCCTATCACACAATCATCTGATGGATTTTTTTTCCAATTGTCATTGAATTGTCGAAGCTCAGATTCCCACATGTGGGAGCGCTCCAAGGACTTTCTCGTCCGTTTGGCCAATCGTTTGTTGGACCTGGACAAAGTCCATCCGCCAAGGAAGATCCCATAATACGACCGAAAGCTGCACAGCAGATACTGAATGAACCTTGTGGTGGGGATCGATTCACCAGCAGAAGTTTCCAAGCTCAAAGCCAGTCTGTATCTATACTATTAAATGTTCAATGGATTGTTCCCTTCACTCATTACATTACTTGCTCATATAAAGTGGCTCCTCAAAGTGAAATAACAGAGGTCAGCATTCTGAGTTGTGTGATAATGTAAAATAATACATAATAGTAACTACAAAATGCTGGTTAGATAAGCTGAAATTTTGTAAATTAAATTACATCAGACACTGAGGACCTGAGCTGACCTCCAAGAATTATGCACTAAAAATACAGCAGAAAAGAGCCGGCTCTCTTTCTTCTTCTGTGGTCTGTCAGTCAGAGTAATGCCGTCTACAGTAATTACTTTAACAGGAGGGCCCGGCCGAGTCCCAGACCCACAGAGGATGACGTGAAACGCTGGATATTTGCTGTGGAGCTTCAACCTTCCTCCTTCCTCCTCCTCTTCCTCCTGGGACCAAACAAACTGCTCTTCTCCATCCCCGCAAACAAGGTCAAACATATTTCAGTAAGAGTCATGGGAACAGCTCGGACAAGCACCACACGGCCCCCTTTTTATTTTTCATCTGGAGTTGATCTTATGATAAGGTTTGAACAGCGCGTATAAAGCGTGGCTTGTTGCAGCGAGTCAACGCCGACACCGGCTCATAAATGATCATCAGGAGCAGGAAGTTACAGGAAGCATATTTCACCGCCTGACAACCACGTTTGTGTTTTTTATGAGCGAACAGCACGGCCCGGAGTGAGAAGAGAAAGCTGTATTTTCACATTAGCACCTGTCACTACTGACCAGGACACTTTTAAATCCACGTTTTTGGCATTTTTATTTCCTTTTCTGAGATAAATGTCGTTAACAAGATATTTTTTAAAATCAACAAAGCAGCTTCAGCTTGTCCATGACTCTCACCAGCTTTGTAGAAAATGGACTTTGAGTTAAAAAGAGACAATATGTTCATCCAAAATCCTTTAAATGTTTAAAAATAAAAATGCTCAGTTATAATTTATTATTTCCTGACAAAACAACATAATTTGTTCATTTTTTCTCCTCCAGACACAAATTGTCACTTATTTAACTAAAAAGTCCTCTCATTATGTAACTAATTATGTGGCTCCAATACAGTTGTGATGTCACAAATAATTTTCATAAGTACAGACCTCATAAACGTAGATTTTAAATAAGCAGTTCATTTTTACTGTGTTTTTTTTCATGTACCAGTGGTAAATAAAAGCTAAATATTAATGCTTCTAATGCTCTAATATATATAAAAAAAATCTTGTTCTAGGTTTATTTAAACAGAAATACATTTTTTTGGTTTAACATACATTTATAGTTTCAACCAACATCATGCATTATGGAAGTGAATTATTATGCTTTATTTCTACATTATTACAGTTGTTTTAAGATCAACATCATCTAATTTTAAGGTATTTTATTTGTTGATGCTTGATTTACAATTCGTATGGCTGTGTGTGTCCACATACCACCATGAATTATGTATGGAACATACAAGCAAACTGTACAATATATACAGTGACATCTGGTTTAAAATATCTTTTTTTATGTATAATATTGCAGTGGTTTTCATTACACTCCTGCTCATGTAAATGAATGTGAAAACAGAGTTTGCGCGTACATTCTTCTGCACAGTAAAGGTCAAGCATCCGACTGAAAGAACTGGAAGAAAAAACACATTTTTGAGTGAAGGTGGGGGGCTTTAAATGTTGGAATTGTAATGCCTCTGACACAAATACATCTAATCTCGATGTTTTTTGGCCCGCATGAAAGTAGAAAGATGAGGTGCAAGGTGTTTCGGCTAAGCAACAGGCAGGCAGAAAAGTAAAAATATCAGCGGTTCCGGGGAAAAGTGCCTGTTTGGAGTCCATCATCATCATCATCATCATCATCATCATCATGTGCTCCCTCCTGCTGACATGGACACTAGCCTGGCACAGCCTCCATATAAACACAATCAGAGCAGAGGTTCTGAACTCTAAATATTTATGCAGATTATGTAAGTAATAGTAAGGGAAAGTCATGGGAGTGCCCGCACAAAACTATTTTGGTGAACGGCTTTTTTACAACAAGCTGACAGTCGAACAGGATAGAAAAGTTTTCATTAGGCATCATCAAAGAAGAGAAAACACGGGGCCGTACGGGGCGAAATTTAGTTAAACATGAGAAATATGAAGCAGATTGGCAGTTCCTCCTCAGATCTAATGCAATTATGCTTCACTACACAACATAAATATTCCATCTATAAAAATAGCTACACTTTCATCATTTCTCTGTTATTTATTTTACATGTGAATGTGACATTTTGAGAATTATATGAATAGGTTTAAAAATACTTTTACTTTTTCTATCCACTTTGCAGAATAAATTATGATTTTACCTCAATGATATTATTATATTATGGTAAATAATGAATGTATTCTTCATTGTTAAAAGTGTTTTTTCACATTTTTATTTGCTAAAATTAAAAAAAAAAGGGAGCATTTATTGAAATTACTCTGCATGATCGATGCCTATAGAAAACAGTTCCCTTACAAGAAAGAAGTTAACATACAGGATGTCTAGGACGGCTCTTTATTTGCAACTCAAAGAGAAAGGAAGTTTTGCATTGTGGAATATATAGTTCATATTCCTAGGTAGAAATACATTTGACAAGCGTAGGTCAAAACATTCAAATAGCTCAAATAAAATGCATCATTGTCTAAGCTGTCAAGTTTTTATAAAAAAGTGTTAATGGTGGATTATCATCCTGGCAAATGAGCAAACTGTATATTTTATTAATTATATGATGTGCAAAACATTAGAAAATAAAGAAAAAAAACAAAGTTATACAATATCACAGGACAATTTCTGCAGAATTTATACATACATTTCAACGTGCTGAAGGCCGATCAGAATGTTAAATACTGAGCTTTGTGTCAGCGCCACACTGATGACGTGAACTAGTATATCGCAGTGTCCATGTGCACGGCCGAGGTTTGGAAGGTACAGGTTCAGCAGTGGTTGGTACTCGCTGCGTCAGGTGTAGGTGGCGTAGGTGGTCAGCGTCTTGTAGGTGGTGTAGGCAGTGTAGGTGGTGTAGGTGGTGTAGGTGTTGTAGGTGTTGTAGGTGGTTTAGGTGGTGAAGGTGTTGTAGGTGTTGTAGGTGGTGAAGGTGTTGAAGATTGTGTAGGTTGTGTCAGTGTTGTAGGTGTTGTAGGTCTTGTAGGTCTTGTAGATTGTGTAGGTTGTGTCAGTGTTGTAGGTGTTGTAGGTGTTGTAGGTCTTGAAGATTGTGTAGGTTGTGTCAGTGTTGTAGGTGGTCTGGGTCTTGTAGTTGTTGTAGGTGGTGTAGGTCTTACAGGGCGTATAGGTCTTTTAGATGGTGTAGGTGGTGTGGTGTTGTAGGTCTTGTGGGTGGTGTAGGTGTTGTAGGACGTGTAGGTCTTTTAGGTCTCGTAGGTGGTGTAGGTCTTTTGGGAGGTGTGAGTCTTATAGGTGGTGTAGGTCTTGTAGGTAGTGTGAGTCTTATAGGTGATGTAGGTGTTGTAGGTGGTTTAGGTTTTGTAGGTCTTGTAGATGTAATGGGTGGTGTAGGTCGTGTTGGTCTTGTAGGTGGTGTAGGTGTTCTAGGTGTTATAGGTGGTGTAGGTAGGTCTCGTAGATCTTGTAGGTGGTGTAGGTGTTCTAGGTGGTGTAGGTCTTGTAGGTGGTGTAGGTGGTGTAGGAAGGTCTTGTAGGTCTTGAAGGTGGTGTAGGTGTTCTAGGTGGTGTAGGTAGGTCTTGTAGGTCTTGTAGGTGGTGTAGGTGTTCTAGGTGGTGTAGGTAGGTCTTGTAGGTGGTGTAGGTGTTCTAGGTGGTGTAGGTAGGTCTTGTAGGTCTTGTAGGCGGTGTAGGTGTTCTAGGTGGTGTAGGTAGGTCTTGTAGGTCTTGTAGGTGGTGTAGGTGTTCTAGGTGGTGTACGTCTTGTAGGTGGTGTAGGTAGGTCTTGTAGGTGGTGAAGGTGTTCTAGGTGGTGTAGGTCTTGTAGGTGGTGAAGGTGTTCTAGGCGGTGTAGGTCTTGTAGGTGGTGAAGGTGTTCTAGGCGGTGTAGGTCTTGTAGGTGGTGTAGGTGTTCTAGGTGGTGTGGTGAGGGGGGGGTCAGTCGTCGCTGTTGCAGTCTGAACACAGGATCTGGTTGCGGTCCGGGAAGAATCCGGATCCCACCAGCGACACGGAGCAGCGCGAGCACTTGAAGCACGGCTGGTGCCACTGCCGGTCCTCAAAAGAAACGTACTTCCCGTCCCCGAATCCTGCGAGACACGAGTAAAGAGTCATGAAGGAATGTTTTAATGGGTGGAAAACTGAGTTTCCTAACGGGCCGAGTTCAGGAAATCACATAAATGAATTGAAGATAACATCAGCGCTTGGCAAAGCTCTGCCAGTACCTGCTGGAATTCTGGGCCATAGCTTGGTGTGTTCAACTCTACACTGAAATGATTCTGACCATTTGTAATACTCCCTAAAAAGAGGCTAATTCAACTCTATTAAAAGTAGAAAAGTATGTACAATTTAATTTACATCTTCTATGCATTGGTTCATTGTATTAAAATACAGAAAATAGCTGTATTAGCCTGTATTTAACTTAAATATGTATGAGTGAAACTATTACATTTACTGAATCTACATACAATTCATTTTAGTACCAACAATAAGAGTTAAATAACAGCTACTGTTAGCCACTGTTAGCTGCTGTTAGCCAGTTATTAGCTACTGTTAGTTACTGTTAGCAACTGTTAGCCAGTGTTAGCTAGTGTTATTTACTGTTCAATTATGTTAGCCATTATTAGCCACTGTTAGCTACTGTTAGCCAGTTATTAGCTACTGTTAGTTACTGTTAGCAACTGTTAGCCAGTTATTAGCTACTCTTACTTACTGTTCAATAATGTTAGCCATTATTAGCCACTGTTAGCTACTGTTAGCAACTGTTAGCCAGTGTTAGCTACTGTTATTTACTGTTCAATAATGTTAGCCAGTATAAGCTATTGTTAGCAACTGTTAGCTAGTGTTAGCTACTGTTCAGTACTGTTAGCCAGTACTAGCTATTATTAGCTACTGTTATTCATTGTTAGCCACCGTTGGCCAGTATTAGCTATTGTTAGCTACTGTTAGCCAGTATTAGCTACTGTCAGTTATGGACTTTGTTTGACTTCCAATCAGTTAGTTGACTTATATTCAGTCAAGAAAATGTATATTTTTGCTGCAATAAGGACAATAGCGTTCACCCAGGGATGTGACTCTCTTTTTAAAACAACTTCAGGGCTGTAATTAGATTGATTAACGGCCCACTGACATTTTAAATAGCTCTTGGACAACGGAGCAGGTCCACGTCACAGAGGAATAAGATATATCAGGCTTCAGATACACACACACAATACTTAGAGTGGATCGGCTCGTGAGATTTGTTTGACGTTAAGACAAATATAGAAAATCACCGGCTGTGTCTTTTAAAGAGCTGCCATGTTGTTCCCACTGCACCCACATGACCCCCGGGGTCGTAAATCTGAGCGTCAGCGTGCAGATCACATGCAGCTATGTACTGATGCATGCTGGGAGCACGCCAGGAAGAAAAGTGAACCGCTGCAAACAATAATGTTTTTCATCAGCCTGGATTAGAGCGCTGACTTTTATAAAAAGAGGTAAAAAAAGAGAGAGAAAACAGAGAACAGGCCTGTAACACAGCAACAGATAATCACACACACACACACACACACACACACACACACACACACACACACACATATATATATATATACTGTAAAATTTGCAGTAACATTACTATAAATGATTATTACAGTAGAATGCTGCACATTTTACAATAAATCACAGTATAACTGTAAGTGGTACAAATCACACCATGTTGACAGTTACAGTATTATAATAGTTAATCACTTAATAATGTAAATACACCTGTAGTACAGTAATTCTACTGTAATATCAGTAACTTTCTGGGTAATTTCTGCTAGTTTTTAGGTTTTGCAGTATGTGTGTGTGTGGTTGTAGATGCAATTTAAGTTAACAGAGGATCAAACTGCACAAAAAAAGGCAGCGAAAGCAATCAAGCAGAGCCAAGATTGATTTATTGATCGACTAATCGATCGGTGTAAAACCTCAGTCACCTCCGTTATTTTCCCGACATTTTATCTTTTTTAGTAAGCAAATAGTGGATTCATTCCTGCAGCTTGTTTCAGGACGTGGAGCCCTGGCGTGTTTCTCTGACCTGTGATGGCCGTGTTGCAGCCGGCACACCTCTTGGCGTAGAGGCTGCTGAAGCACTTGACGCAGTAGGGGCTGTCGCCCTCCGAGGTGAAGGGCTGCCCGGCCAGCGGCGCCTTGCAGCCTGTGCACAGGAAGCACTCCTTGTGCCACACCTCGTCCTTGTAGGTCACTCCTCCTTTAGTCAGGGCCTGCCGGACACCAAATGTTAAAAGAAGAACCCTGAGTTTCTGTTTATTACTGCTGATGCTTACTCCTTCTGTCTGTAGATTTTACCCAAATGTTTAAAGCAACTGTATCAGTGAAGGATAAATCACAGCTCAGCAGTGTAATCAGACATGTCCAGTATCTCCTGACTTATCTTGCTATTTAAAAAGCCAACCAAAATATTATTAGGACTTCTACAAATGTTTAAAAATGTATGCATTATATCTAATCAGTCCATCTGTTTTTAATAAACACATGTTAGGATATGTTATATATTATACTACAGCAGTGCTTGGCTTCTTCTTTCTGTTTCTGCACGAGTAGAAATTAAAGAAGAGAAGGAGAAACATAGAGAAGTTGTGCATGTCTGCATAAAACGAATCATTAACCACAGTTAATCAACAGCTGAGCTTTATCGAGCGAAAAGCACCAAACGTTCACTCTGCTTACAGCTTCTCAGACATGAGGATTTGCTGCTTGTTTCTGTTTTATTTGCTGTGAATTCATTCATGCTGTGAATAGTGATTTTCAATATTTTCCATTGTCAAAAAGAAGTACTCAGATACCTTTACTTGAGTAAAAGTAGAAAGTAAAAGTGCTGAATTTAAAATGTTACTTAAGTAAACCTACAGATGTAGTAGAAAAGTAAAAGTACAGAAGGATTATTAGAAAAGTATAAAAAGTAATAGTTGACTTTATACAGTGTTATATTATTATATTATATTATACTAATACATGTGAAATCATTTGATTGTTTTAATTTATTAATGTAAAGCCAAATTTAGATTTTGTAGTTTGATCAATATTAATAATATTGAACCAAAATATTAGCATTAAGAGCGAATATTTCATAGAATATAGATAATAGATAATAAAATAATAAGTACTTTAATATATTTAATCTTCATTTGAAAAATTACTGGAAGTATAATGGAAATACACTAATCTATAATGTAAAATTCAAAGACAGCACTTAAATTGAGTAAACGTACTCTCAGATATTTTATTATTTAGAGGTTGATGTTTTTTATCAAAACTGACAAAAAACAGATTGATGAGTAATAAATATTCATGTGATCAGGCTGCATTTAATAAATGTAGAATTAGACAAAAGTAGGAGTATAATGGAAATACTTGTAGTATATTAAAGTCCTTAAGTAAATGCACTCATATTTATATATTCATATATCAAAGCAGGTGTTCCAGCTCACCTTCTTGCAGTGGCTGCACTGAGGCGCGACCCTGCGCTCGTAGCAGGGCACGCAGTAGTAGTTGTTGTTGTCGGGGATGAAGGCCTCGCCGCCGATCGGCTTCTCGCAGCCGCGGCACATGAAGCAATCCTCGTGCCACGTGGAGCCGGCGTACTCCAGCATCCTGGATCCTGGCGGAGAAAGAAAAAGAGAAGAAGAAGTAGGGTTACCAATGTGTTTTTGATTTGTTTGTTGATATGGTCCTTCACATTTTGTAAGTTTCCGCATCACTTGTTTTTTTTTCCCCTTTTGATCTGGTTTGAAACCTGAGAGCGTTCACAAAAACAACTGGAAGAAGCCAGAAAGTGATGATTCAGCGTGACGCTGAACCTGTTCCTGCATGGCTTTGCTGCAGCGTGCTGCTACTGCAGCGTTATCTGGCATCAAAACAGCCTGCAACAACAAGCTGCAACAACAGTCTGCAACAACACATTACAACAAGCTGCAACAACAGTCTGCAACAACAAGCTGCAACAACAGCCTGCAACAACACGTTGCAACAACACGTTGCAACAACACGCTGCAACAACAAGCTGCAACAACAAGCTGCAACAACAGCCTGCAACAACACGTTGCAACAACACGTTGCAACAACACGCTGCAACAACAAGCTGCAACAACACGCTGCAACAACAGTCTGCAACAACACGCTGCGACAACAAGCTGCGACAACACGCTGCAACAACAAGCTGCAACAACACGCTGCAACAACACGTTGCAACAACACGCTGCAACAACAAGCTGCAACAACAGTCTGCAACAACACATTACAACAAGCTGCAACAACAGTCTGCAACAACAAGCTGCGACAACACGCTGCGACAACAAGCTGCGACAACACGCTGTGACAACAAGCTGCGACAACACGCTGCAACAACACGTTGCAACAACACGTTGCAACAACACGCTGCAACAACAAGCTGCAACAACACGCTGCAACAACACGTTGCAACAACACGCTGCAACAACAAGCTGCAACAACAGTCTGCAACAACACATTACAACAAGCTGCAACAACAGTCTGCAACAACAAGCTGCGACAACACGCTGCGACAACAAGCTGCGACAACACGCTGCGACAACACGCTGCAACAACACGCTGCAACAACACGTTGCAACAACACGCTGCAACAACACGCTGCATCAACAAGCTGCGACAACACATTACAACAAGCTGCAACAACAGTCTGCAACAACAAGCTGCGACAACACGCTGCGACAACACGTTGCGACAACACGCTGCGACAACACGCTGCGACAACACGCTGCAACAACAGTCTGCAACAACAGTCTGCAACATCACGCTGCAACAACACACTGCAAAAACACACTGCAACAACACGCTGCAACAACAAGCTGCAACAACACGCTGCAACAACACGCTGCAACAACAAGCTGCAATAACAAGCTGCAACAACACGCTGTAACAACACGCTGCAACAACACGCTGCAACAACACGCTGCAACAACAGCCTGCAACATCACACTGCAACAACACACTGCAAAAACACGCTGCAACAACACGCTGCAACAACACGCTGCAACAACACGCTGCAACAACACGCTGCAACAACAGGCTGCAATAACAAGCTGCAACAACACGCTGCGACAACACGCTGCACCAACACGCTGCAACAACACACTGCAACACATTGCAATAAGTTGCAACAACACGCTGCGACAACACGCTGCAACAACACGCTGCAACAACACGATGCAACACATTGCAGTAAGTTGCAACAACACACTGCAACAATAGGTTGCAACAAGTTATAACAACACATTGCAACAACATTGTTGATGATAGCACTTTTCTTATCATATATGTTTAACACTCTTTACAGGTGAGGGAATCTGCCTTAGACACGTTCTGTTTAAAACCTCAGTTCAGTTTATAAAATGCCCCAAAAAAGAGCTTCATAGTCATATTGATCTGTTAAATTCAACATTTCCTGATTAATATGAGTCAAAGAGTGTTTTTAAAAGCAGTGATACACAACCAGGACTCTGGTTTTCTCCTCATGTTTAGTGGCGTTAACGTTAATTTAACTTTAAAAGCCCTAATTATAAATAAATATGTGTCTACTACAGCTAAAGTATGGTGATAAAATACCCAATTGACGCCTGCTGGTTACACATGGCTGAACGCTGCTTTTTTTATTCATTCTGCAGCTCCAACAACGTGACAAGTTAGCAGAGAAACGCGCTGCGCTGCAGATATTATGTTTATGAAAAAAAAGCCCGGAGCCAGACGTCAGATCCCTTAATCGCTCGAGCTCTTCTTTACGACTTCTGGGATCTGAGCGGACGCCTGAAAAGCACGACGGTATTCTGAGCTTGAACTTGGCTGCACTCTTCGGTAAGAGGGGAAAAGCGGCAGCTTAGAAAAGGAGGCGGTGGATGTTTCATCACAGCCAGAAAAGTAAAAACTTGCTGGGATATTTGCAGCAGAGCGAGCTGATACTGCTGCCACGCCCCAGATAAGAAAAGCTCGTCATGCTCTTCACCCCAGGTGTAACGGCTGCTTGGACTCAGGCTCCGCCCCCTGACCTTCTTACCTGGCATCACCTTCTTGTCGCAGGCGACGCACTTGGAGGAGAACTCGCTGCAGTAGCAGTCGTTGCAGACCAGCCCGTCGTCCTGGCTGGTGAAGGGCTCGTCGGCCAGGGAGCGCTGGCAGCGGAAGCAGCGGAAGCAGTGCTCATGGTAGTGCCTGTCCTCGTAGTACAGCTCCTGTTAACATGCAGGTTACACACATACACGTCACAGTTACACACTTCTACAGACAACTGTGGTTGTTTCATACTATAGACACGTCTCAGCCACAAACTTAATGAATAAATCACATCATATTATGGTTTTCCCTTATTTCTCTTCCTGCTTTTATAGATAGGAACCAAAAATTAACTGAATAAATAAGATTATATTACTGTTTCCCCTGTACTTTTTTACTTCTTTTATTGAAAGGAACCAAAAACATGCTGTGTTTTGTGGTCCTACTGTATGTGTCAGGGGGCGAAAGATAATAAAGATTTATTCTATTTGTTTCAATTCTATGATGAATGTACCTATAGAGGTTTTCTTCATGTGCATTAAAGACAATTTACTCCAGAAACTTTTGCCTTTTACTCAAATTAAATTTACTAATAATAATTAATTTGAACGTGTTATTAAAATGTAGAAGTTCTGAACTTAATCTTTAAGAAAAGAAAATAGAAGCAATATCCCAGGAACAAAAATATCCAGTTTTTCCGTACTCTTGTATTTTCTTTCCGATAAAAATCAGATTCCATACATTTCCATACTCTGCAGAGGGAATATTGACCGATATTTATTGTTATATCAGGATAATGAGAAGAACAGAGCAGTGAGAGTTTAAAACCTGATAAAATCTTCACTGTAGAACCTCAACATCACAACTATCTTATAATAATCCAGTAATGTGCCAACATAAGTTTGGAAAACTGTAAACGTGAAACATCTGTATTAATGGATTCCAAAAGCTGCATGGTGTGTTTTACCCATTAAATCCACTAACAGTGGTTGTGAGGGTTGATCCTGCAGCTGAAATGATCTTCAAGGTGTCGTCTATAAACTCAGAGACACCACGCCAGCGACCTAATAAAAGCTGGACACAGCTCCATCGCAGCTGCCCACCCGCCGGCCGGGGGGGTCAGAGGTCACGCGGCTTCCTGCGAGGGCCCTTCAGACGCTTCGGATGTTTGCCGACATGGGAGCGTAAACACAGCAGCGGCGAAAACATCTGAAAAATCTTCACGTTTCGTTTCTTTTTTCTTAAAAATGAGGAACAAGCCGCCGGATGATTCGTCTCCAACAGTTGCTCGTGTTCACCGGTTCATCCCCAGTTCAAACCGGCTCCGTGATGAACGAGGTTGGGGCGAAAATAAAAAAAGGAGTATTTTTCGAGGCGTAGAGTTTCACGGAAAACAGAAACAAGCTGAAAGGCGACAGGGACGGTTGAGGATCCACAGAGGAGGATTTCACTGGCGTCTCACAGGGAGGCCGTAACTCAGCGGCGCTGACGGCCCGCTGGCGTCTATTTACCCTACAGCCCAGCTAAGACCTTAAAGGAAACTTAAAGGGATTACGGGCTGCTGGGGTAGAGCAGAGTTATGCTTTTCAGGAATGTGTGTGTGTTTCTGACCTTGGCGTTGTGTCCTATGATCTCCTTGCACTGCTGGCAGGTGTTGGCGTGCAGCCGGTCGTAGCAGGGGATGCAGTGGGGGTTGTCCTGCACCTGGATGTACTTGCGCCCGTACAGGGACAGGTTGCAGTTCTTGCAGTCGAAGCGGTCGCTCATGGTGTCCGGAACGCCTCCTGGAAAAACTACAGAAAACGCAGGTTTTAGCAGGAGCAGAAGAAGAAGACGGAGGACGAGGAGGAGGAGGAGGAGGGACATATCTGGGAAAGAAAACAAAAAACAGCCGGAGAGAGACAAAGGAGCCATTATGGATTCTATTTAGAGCAAGTTTAACTTGGTAAAATACAACGTGTGAAGAAAAAAAGTTTCCTGAAGTCAGTGTGACTCCACATGATCAAATATTTGGGATAAAGCCAAAACAGAGATGTGGTGTAACCCTAAAAAAGTCTGGTGCATGAACAAATGTCAAATGGCACAAAGTAGAGTTTCGCCTGGTTACAACAGTTCTATTAAACTAAATCTGCACTGGTTACAGTTCCATGCATCTATTTTAGATCAGACTAATGACTCCTGGATTATCTCTATAATAATTCATTTTTCCACTGTAAAACTTAGGTGCAGATTGATGTTTTTTTTTCAGTATTCCAGCTTTATTTACACGTGTTGTAGATTTCTCCTGATACCAGATTAACGTACAAAGCCCCCTGTGGTGCTGGAGATTTATTTCATATATTTAAAAGAAAAGCTGGAGCTGAAGGAACGAGCCGTTTCAGAAATGTTCCGTTTCCAATCAGAGGAAAAGGGCTGAGTGCACACATTCACGCTGTGGCTGATTGGCAGTAAATCTGCAGTAAAGCTGTAGCTGCTCCTCCTCAACAAGTGGAAACATATCCCAGCATCCCTCCCCTCGCCGCCATTCTTCCACCCGACCCCCTGCGGAGGTTTGGCATCGAGAAAAGAACAACCAAACAATATTAATTGTTGGGAGTGAAGCGGCGTTCTCCGTTTCAAAGGCTCGCTCTGTCTCTAGGGCTTTTTTTTTGTGTCGGTGTTTGGCTGCAGCTTAAAGGGCAGCGCCGCTCTTTTTTAATTTTATTTTCTCCGCTTCATCACAGGTCGACGGCTGCCTTTAACGCACAAGATAACAGAGACCTGGAGGCATCAGGCGGAGGTGAATATATTTGGGACTAGAAAATCAGCCTCAGCTTCTCCCACAGTCTGAATATATCGAGGCTTCAGGCCTTTTGTTGCTGAGGAGGAGAATCTGAAACAAACGCAGCATCTTTCAGGTTAAAGCTTTAATCCTCAGAGTTGACTGTGATTAGAATCTGAAACCGCCTCATGGTTTAAAACGAGCCCAGAACGTCTGACGCTAGCGAGCGAATTATCTGACTTTCTGCTTATCCATCATCTGACCATTAGAGTTTAGGAAAAGAGGAAAAGTGTGTGTGTGTGTGTGTTTGTGTGTGGGGGGGGGGCGACCTCAGGAAATCATATTTGTAGACACGTCTCGACCGATGCAGAGATAAAATTAATGTGATGAAAAATGAGTTTTCATGATGTTTGGACCAGAAAAGGAATGTTTGCAGGAGCCAAACAGCAGCAGGGAAAGATTTAAGAACCACGGAGTCACTGAAATAGCTGGTGCATTAAAAATTAAAATAGCAGGATAAAAACTGCTGTAAATATATATATATATATATATATATATATATATATATATATATTTATATAGCATCAGTGGTCACATCTTCTTCCTTGATTTGTTTTTGAATGAATTAGACTTTGTGTTTATTTGGAATCTGTAGTTATTTATGGAAATATACACCTCCACCCAGTGTTTAAACCTTGTAGTTATTCAGTAATTTATGGTAAATCTGAAGAAAAAATTAAACTGTGTTTTTTCTGGCAGATATTGTGATTTTCATTCATGATTTTCTACAATTACGAGCGTCACAGAATCTTACATCACACCCTTTAAAACACAAAGTCTTAATGTAAGAATAAAAACTAAAAGCTGATCGACGCTGAGCTCATAATAAAGCTGTTAATGGGATAATGTCATAAAACCATCAAAAAAGTATTACTCTATTAGAAAAGCCTTTTAAAAATCAACTAGTTTTTCTTTATAAGTGGATTAAATATTTTAGAATTCTGCGTAAAAAAAGGTGGTGTACCAGCTTTAAAATGACAACATGAACATGTACATTTTTGGACGTGATGAAAAGCTTCTGTAAACTGTATTTTAAGTGTTTAGACTGTTCAGACATTATTGGCCACTGACCCACATTCTGCAGAGTTTTGACCTCTCCGGGCTTCCTTCCTTCTGCACACACCTTAAAACAGGTGAAGTTCCCTGTTTGTCTTTCCATTGCCAGCCTGTTATCCCCACACGCTGTGAGCTGCACTTCTAACACACGGAACCAGTCCACAGGTTTAATTAAGACGACTATTACCCGCGTCTGACCCCCGGGGGTCACATCCACGCAGCAGGAAATGAGAGAGGAAGAATCAACGAGGAGGAAGATGTCAGATAAAGCCGCTGAGTTCTGGACGCAACGTCACGTCCAGGATCACGTCTGGAACGTTCACAAAGGACACACGTGTGTTTTCCTTGGAAAACGGTTATAATTACCCCCCCTCCTCCTGCTGCTGCTGCTCCACCTATTTCGGGCACAAGGGCGACTTTGACATGTTTTTTTATAACGTCAGAACGAAGCTGGTTCAACAAAGAGCGGCTGAGAAACCACCAAGGTTCTGAACCCCCCCAGAGACCTGAAGGAATGACCCCCACCCCCAAAGAAGACGTCACCAGCTCCAACAGATCGATGGAAAACCAGGGAATTATGGAATTAACTGTTAAAACCCACAAAACCTAACAAATATGGAGCATTTTATCTGCAGTAAAACCCAATGTTCCTGTTACAGCATCAATATATATCATCAATATCCACATCATCAATACAATAATAAAATAGTTTAATATAATATCAGTAGTAGCTGCAACTAACCACTATTTAGAGATTTATTTAGATTGGAGCTGTTTGTGGGATTATTTAATTGGCTCCTGGAAAATATTCTTCATGTTCTTAATGATCCTCAGTGATTTATAGCATTTTATGGAACAATGATTGATAAATTTGAACTAGTAAAACACAATTTTAGACTTTTTCCCCAATATTCTAACTCTATTTGCTCTATATCATCAGCATAAATAGATTCTGACTCTTCTGTAGTCTCCTCACATGTAGATTTTTTTATACCAGGTTTAAGTCCAATAAACTTAGATATTGAATTAATAACCAATCTTAATCAATCAATCATTGAACTTTGCATTGCAGATAATTCAGTTTATTTCTTTTTTTCCTGATTTGGATCAGTATGGTCTCATTTTAAGATGAGAAAACAAACTTTACATACGTTTTTTTTTAAATTAATTAGTAATAAAGGCTAATTAGTAGTATTACTAGTATTTTCTATGCAGTAAAACACATTATTGTATATTTTTACAACTCTATTTCCTCTATAACATCAACATAAATAGATTCTGACTCTTCTGTCGTCTCCTCACATGTTGTAGATTTATTCTGATTCCAGGTTTAAGTCCAATAACCTTTGTGTTTGTGGAGATATTCCATATATGTCTTATCTTATTAAATATTGAACTTTGCATTGCAGAAAAGTTGTGTTTTTCCTGATTTGGGTCAGTTTGGTCTCGTTTTAAGACCAAAAACAAGCTTTAAAAGAGTTTAAAAATTAATTAGTAGTAAAAAAAGGCAAATAAATAGTATTACTAGTATTTTCTCTGCAGTGAAACACATTGTTAGATATTCTTGCAACTCTATTTGCTCTATAACATCAACATAAATAGATTCTGACTCTTCTGTCGTCTCCTCACATGTTGTACATTTATTCTGATTCCAGGTTTATGTCCAACAACCTTTGTGTTTGTAGAGATATTCCACATTTATCATCATTTACAGCAGGAAAACTGAAAAAATTAGCCTGGGGTTCAAGTGGTTAAACCTCCTAAATCCACATTTACAGGTGCAGCGCTTCACGCTCCGTCTGAAGCTCCGATTATTTGCATCTGGTCGTCTTGAACGTGTAGTTTACATTCCTGGTGTCTGCCTGCTATCAAACATTTAGTGTGTTGTAAGCGCGAAGCGGCGACCCCCAGATAAACACGTCCTGCTCTCCGTCATGTGCTGCGTTAGACGCCGCGAGGCCGACGCCGTGTCAGCTGGTCTGAGGCCTCAGATAAGGAGCCGGGTCAACGCAACACGCTGAGACGAAACACCACATCCTACGTCTGCTTCGTGTCAGGCCGACCGAGGGGGGGGCCAGCCCGACCCCCCTGAACTGTCTAAAGAGGTTCAGGTTTCTATTCTGGTCCACGATGAATGCGCTGATAGAACAATGGTTTTCCTTCCGGACATAGTCGTCCCGCTTTTTTTTTTTTTTTTCTCGCATTATGTTCTTTTCCTGAGCCACAACATCTGCAGCGGACGCCAGCTGTTGTCTTTCAGCAGCTCCTCCTCTGAGAGGGACCCGAACAGGAGCCTGATTAAAACCCAGCAGAGCAGAAACCAGCTTTTTATGATCAGTCTAACTCAGAGCTTCTCCATTAGTTTCTGCCCCCCCCCCCCCATGGAAGAAAAAACCCTAAGAGAATCATTTGTCTATAAAATGTTATAAGTACCTCTGCATAAGCTGTATCCTTATTAACGTATAAGAGAATGAAAAAGAAAGTAATATGGACCAATTTATTAACTGACAGAAAAGATTTAAAGTGCATCTTAAATTAAAAATAAAATTAAATCCTTAATTAAACATGTTTGACTGACCATGTCAAACCATATGATACTGAAAAATAAAACTACATAAATGGTCTTATCAGTGATTGTGGTGTAATGTCTTTAATGTCTCTGTCTCCAACATTTCAGACTCAGTAACACACCGGTCTTTCACAGTGAACCAAGCGCTACAGACGCTTCGTCATATTTCCTCGTCTTAGCTTTGGGAGACTTTCGTTTGTCTCTTTATCTCCGTCTCTCTCCGCCTGTCTTCTCATCCCTGTTAAATATGTTTTCATGGTGTCACTTGGTGTCTACACTTCATACTCATACTCTGTGCTGTATGCTCCCTGCACACACTCTGCTGCCCCCTAATGTAGTGGAGGTGCTATTGCACTTTATTCTAGGACATTAAAAAAATAAAAAAGCATGTTCCCTGAGGTCTAACGCCCCCCCCTGATGGAGCCTCACTATTTGCGAACCACTGGTCTACCTCCAGGCCCAGTAATGAGCTGTAGGCCTGAACGCTGCGTGTGAGCTGGAGTTTTTCCCCTTTAAATATTCCCACAAAGGAATAACGAGTCATGGTATGTACGCATGGATTTATCACAGTATTTTTCCCCAAAAACAACTACCTGCATCTGGAAATGAAGTTGAAGAGAAGAGAGAGAACGATTTGAAGCGACATAGTTGTGGGAAGCACAAAAAAAAAGTTTCGTGTTACACGTGGTTGCTCTGATAGAGCTGCAATGATTAGTTTATAACTGATACATTAATCATAGTCTATTTTGGTAATTGATTAATGGATTTTAGTCTTTTTAAGATGAAAATGTCCAAATTCTCTGGTTCCAGCTTCTGTTCTCATTATTTCCTGGTTTCTTTATTCTTCTATAATAGTAAACTGATGATCTTTGGATTGTGGATAAAAAAAGACATTTTAGCTTCAATCTTCAGCTTTGACATTTTATACCATTTAATGAACCAAACAACTAATTGATTCAATAATCAATAGATTAATCCACTACCAGAATAGTTGCAGCTTTACATTAAATCAGATTCCTTCATTCTCTTCATCATCTGCCTCCTTCCTGTTGGCAAAATGTTCTATGAACTCAACTTCTTTGCAGACGACACCCAGCTCTATTCAGTAAACTACAGCTGCAACAATTAGTCAATTAATCAATTAGTTTCCAACTATCATATTAACCATTAACTATTTAATTTAGCAGTTAATTAATTTGAGTCATTTTTAATTCTAAAATGTCCAGATTCTCTGGTTCCAGCTTCTGTTCTCTGATTATTTCCTGGTTTCTTTATTCTTCTATAATAGTAAACTGATGATCTTTGGGTTGTGGACAAAAAAAGACATTTTAGGTTCAATCTTCTAACAGTCAATCAATTAAACTACAACATGATCGATAGTTTCAGCCCGACACTCAATATCAGTATAAATATATTAATGAATGCGTCTTTATTTGAAAATGTTTTATTACCTCATATTGAGCTGTTTTATCTACATAGGAAGCATGCTGTGCTGACTGTTCCTACAGTAGCCAGTAAACTGAATATTAAAACATACTTTTCATGTTTTTCAGGTTCTCTGAGGCGTCTGGTTTCCTGGTTGGCTGCAATCTGCAGCTCCGCCACCAGGTGTCGCCACAAACTACAAACTGTGCCTTTAAACCGGGAACGTTAATCTTCTTTTTTGTTCCTGCGTGAACGTGTGAGCTGTTCTGTATAATGACAGTGTGATGTCACAGAGAGCTTTAGGAGGGTTTCAGCTCATTGTTTGTCTGTCGGCGCTCAGCCCCAAACAACAATTACCGTAATGACTAATATATAGGTTATGTGTCACCTTGACAGCGTGACTCAGCGGCTGTGAACACACGGTGAGAACCTGACAGGCTGCAGACCGGCTGACGCTCAACCTGCCTGGAGCTACGCTGACTCACCTGGACCTGGACCTGGACCTGGTCCACGCCCTGGAGGACCCGGCCCTGTTCTACTCAACCACAGCGCATTAAGCCCTGAGGCTTAGTTAGCAGTTCACCTGCTGTAAAATGATAATGAATGTGGAATATCTCTGCAACCACAAAGGATCAGAATAAATCTACAACACTTGAGGAGACTACAGAAGAGTCAGAATCTATTTATGCTGATGATACACAGAAAATAGAGTTAGAAGATTGGAAAAAGACAAACTAACATTGACTTAAAACTAACTCTAATTAGGAAAAAAAATGAGATAAACTCAGAAAAGCAAGGCAAAGTCCAATGAATAATAAGATAAGATCCTAGAAATCACACTTAACTTGGAGAATATATTATGTAAGATGTTTAATGGGAGATTATAAAGAAGCCAATTGATCTAATTATATTAAAATATGTTGCTGTTAGAGCAAATATAGTTAAAAGACAAAAAAATTGTGTTTTACTATGAATAAACATACTTTATTTAAAACTAAAAGCAAAACACAGCGACCCAAATCAGGAAAAAAGTGCAAATTGAGAAACATTTAACATTTTACACCATTTACATGAACCGGATTATTCAATCGTGTCAATTATTGATTATTGGTGGGTCCTGTTGTATGGATCCAGGCTGCTACTGTGGTTCACCTGGTTGCTGCTTTTCCTGTTTTACCTGAAAACCTGCACACTGTCCTTCTTTAGGTAGTTACAGTCTGTCCTGCTCTAGAAAACTGTAAACCAGACTGGAGGTTTTCCAGCTCTGATCCATGATAAACGTAATGGCCTCCAGAAAAAGCTGCTTCACGTATTTGTCCCGTGGCAGATTTAACACTCACGTACATATTTGTCCTACTGGGCTTTTATGAGGCGTGACAGCGGTTGTCATCACGGGGTAATCTCTGGTTCGTTAAACCGCGGGACACGAGCCCGGATTCCTGAACGGAGAATAAACAGCGACACCAGCAGAGTTAGAGCCATGAAGGGACATGAGACAGGAGGAGGGCCCGGTCCTGGTCCTGGTCCTGGTTCTGGTCCTGGGAGACCGTTGGCCCCGGCTACAAAGCCTCAAACAGCCAGGCGGCTCCAGTGAATGTGAACCAGGACAGAGCGTCCATCTGAGGAGCTGAAATGTTGCTTAAACACGTTCAGCTAGCAGAAAATGAGTGTTTGTTTAACCTGGTAAAATACAAAAAACCCTGATAGTCACTTTCACTCATAAATCACATGATAAACCTGAGCTCCAACACTAAATAAAGTATTTTCATCTGCAGTAAAACACAATGTTATATATACTAAGTGTAATTTATTATATTTAGAAAAAGAACATTATGCATTTTGTGTAAAAAAGTACCATATAAATATATTGATTTTAATACATTTGTATTGATATAATACAGTTGTGTACCCAATGTATATAAAAATGCTCCAAATTAATGAACTAATATAATAAAATGGTCTAATATGCATTTATACATTTTAAAACCTACTATAACAATAGAAAACCTTTAAGTCTAAAATAAGCTGTACTTATAGTTGTGATACTTTGCAATAATTTAGCTGATAATACTTCTATACTTTGAGTTTTATTTATAAATCTCAAGTTAAACCTGAGCTCCAACACTAAATAAAGTATTTTTATCTGCAGTAAAACACAATATTAGATGTTTTTTTGCAATATTCTAATCATATTTGCTGTTTAACATCAACATAAATTGATTCTGACTCTTCCGTAGTCACCTCACATGTGGATTTATTTATTATTTAGTGATAAATATAATCTCCTTTTTAAACATTTTACGGAATATATTCTTCATGCTCTGGATTTCTAGAATTTTATGGACTAATAATTGATCTTTAAACTATTATCTTATTATTCACTGAACTTTGCATTGCTTTTTTATTGTGCAGAAAGCACAATGTTTAATTGTTTTTTATTTTAATATTTTAACTCTTTTTGCTCTGTAACATCAACATAAATAGAATCTGATTCTTCTGTAGTCACCTCACATGTTGTAGATTTATTATCATTTTACAGCAGGAAAATTAATCCTGGGCTTAAAGCAGAAAAGTGGGTTTTTAATTTCAAACTCCACTTTACTGTTTATTCACCCTGAAATTGGATTAAAGGCTTTACCAGCGTCTGGAGCTCAGAACAGTTCTGGTACTGTTTGACTTCGTTTCACAGCCTGGTTTTCTTCTTTTATTTATGAGGGAGGTGAATGAGAAGATTGATGGAGAAAAACACAGAATGACAAAGCCAGCCTGTCACGGCCGTCAGATGACCATCACACACACACACACACACACACACACACACACACACACACACACACGCACACACACAGTCACAGATCTGTCGTTGTGGATGTTTGACTACAAAATAAATAAATAAATAAATAAACAGCTGTAGTTTGCTGAGTGTTATTTGTTAAAACTTGCTCTGAATTCCACACAAAAACAAAAATGATCAGCATCACATTTAACTTTAAGCTGTAGATTGAACCTAAAATGTCTTTTTTTGTCCACAAACCAAAGATCATCAGTTTACTATTATAGAAGAATAAAGAAACCATAATGATTAACTGCTAAATAAAATAGGTAATGGTTAATATGATAGTTGGAAACTAATTGATTAATTGACTAATTGTTGCAGCTGTAGTTTACTGAATAGAGCTGGGTGTCATCTGCAAAGAAGTTGAGTACATTGAACATTTTATCAACAGGAAGGAGGCAGATGATGAAGAGAATGAAGGAATCTGATTTAATGTAAAGATGCAACTATTCTGATAGTGGATTAATCTATTGATTATTGAATCAATTAGTAGTTTGGTTTATTAAATGGTTTTTCAAAGCTGAAGATTGAAGCTAAAATGTATTTTTTTGTCCACAACCCAAAGATAATCAGTTTACTATTATAGAAGAATAAAGAAAGCAGGAAATAATCAGAGAACAGAAGCTGGAACCAGAGAATCTGGACATTTTAGAATTAAAAATGACTTAACTGTAATAGTTGATAACTAATCAATGAATTGATTATTGTAGCTCCAGGATAAATAATGTTGTGTTTCTAACTACTTTCACATAAATTAAAATATCTGTAGCTGGTTTTCAAACAGCTGAAAGCAGCACACATCCTGGTTCAAAGATCTCACTAAACAAATTTGCAAAGCAAACACTCATTAAACTTTATTACAGCATGATTCAGGCATTAATTTCCCTTGCAGATGTACTGTTTTTTTTTTATTCAAATGACTCTTCCAGATAATTCTAGCGACATTTTCTCAGAAGTAGGTCAGCATCCTGTAATGTTCCTAGGTTTGTTTTCAACAGATGTTAATCAATTAGTTGATTAGTTGTTTGCTTCATTAACTTAAACAGTCCACAACCCAAAGATCATCAGTTTACTATTATAGAAGAATAAAGAAACCAGGAAATAATCAGAGAACAGAAGCTGGAACCAGAGAATCTGGACATTTTGTTATTAGAAAATGACTCAAATCAATTAAATTGATTATTATAATACTCATCAATGTGATGGTTAGAAACTAATAATGAACTAGTCATGGCAGCTCCACTCGTCATATTAATAAACCATGTGCTAACACCTGCTCCAGTGGGTTTCTGGCTCTGTTTTATAGGATTTCCTGTTGTTCACATGACTAATTTCCGCAGCATGAACATGAATCCGAGGCCTCGTCAGGTTTAATTCCTCTAATTCCTCCCCGCTGCGCTAACGCTGCTACGTGTTCCGAACTGAGGGTTAATTTATGGTATTTGAACATGAGGAATATCCGAGTGAAACCATGCACCCGCACGTCTGTTTAACCCGGAGCGCGGTGGCTGTCGTTGGGTATTAATGACGCGTGATGTGCCAGCGACGTTGGGCAATAAAGAGCTTTTAGAGGCCGAGGTACGTGTCTGGTTTTGTTTTATGAGCCTCGGGCTGGCAGCTTGTTTACTCTGAGACACGATGTGATCTGCAGCTTCGCCTCCGCCGGCCAACGAGGATAAAAAAAACACCTTCACGTACGTAGCTGCACATTCAGATGATTCATCCTACAGCTCCATATGGTTTTCAGTCATTTTCTGAAAGGACGTTTCCTGGAAAGAACCATAGGAACTGGGGGAAAGAGGAATTTCCTGACAAAAAAACTAAAACTACATTTAAATTCGCATAAACATCAATCTATCTATAAGGTTCCAGTGTTTTTTTCCAGACCTCCGGTGGAGAGAGGGTTCATTAAATGTGATGAAGACGCCTCAGTTGTAAGAAAACACTGCAAAAAACAAGTATCTTCTTTTTGGTACAATTAGTCCAATATTGAGTCTAGAATTTTCACCTTTTAGATTTCAGTTTTTTGCAGAAATGTGGTTTAAAGTTGAGGAAAAAGATTGTAAATGAGGTCTAGGGAACAAATCAAACTTTGCTTTAACCTTTCCTGATTTTTTAAACCCTAAGTTGAAGTTATTTGCTTGTGTGACCTAAAGCTGATATACTGTTTGTTCTTTATTCAAATAATTCTTCCAGATAATTCTAGCAACGTTTTCTCTCATCTCATCTTTTATCTGCAGAAGTTGGTCAACATCCTGTAATGTTCCTAGGTTCCTAATATGATAGTTTAAAACTAATTGATTAAATGACTAATTTTTGCAGCTGTAGTTTACTGAATAGAGCTGGGTGTCATCTGCAAAGAAGTTGAGTTCATAGAACATTTTCCAACAGGAAGGAGGCAGATGATGAAGAGAATGAAGGAATCTGATTTAATGTAAAGCTGCAACTATTCTGATAGTGGATTAATCTATGGATTAAAGATCATCAGTTTACTATTATAGAAGAATAAAGAAAGGAAATAATCAGAACAGAAGCTGGAACCAGAGAATTTGGACATTTTCTTTCTTAAAAATGACTCAAATTGATAGTTGATAAATGTGATAGTAGGTGACTAATCGATTAATCGACTAATTGTATTACTATAAAAAACTCTAGATTATAGGGCTGCATCCGTCCACATGGTGATTTCTGTCAGTAGTCGGTATAAATATTTGCCTTCTTTGAGTTCATTAAACTTCATTGAACTCAGGCTCTGTCAGTGTTTGACATGCTGTGTTTTCACTTGACTTTTCAACTCTTTCAAAAATAAAATAAAAGTTCTAGCAACTTAGTGAGATCTTAGAAAAATAAACAATCAGAAGGAGAAGGAGAAAGATGCCTTTTTTAAAGGCTAAGTTGAAGTTATTTGCTTGTGTGACCTGAAGCTCTGGTTCCCAGCCTCCTGGCTCTGGAAACACGCCTTCAACACTTTCTCTTTTGGGTCAAAAAACCAACATTATGCAAACAAACACGTCTTTTTGTGGTTTTCAGAGCTGCAGAGTTTGTGAGAGAAACATCGTGAACCAGGAAACAGGAGGAAACTTCACCGCCGGCGAAGCAGGAATCAATAAAGTTTAAAAAAAAAGAGACCAGGATGCAGCGTTGATGCAGTCTCCACATGTTCAGCTGTTGGACTTGGATCGACTCGGGTCTGACCTCAAACATCTGATCTCAAACATCCTTCCAGTGCGACTGGGTGTTAACGGGGACAAATGTTTGTTTCCTGAGAGGCTGCCGTCTCCGTTTCATGTCCACTGCTCCGGTGTTTGTCCTCGGCTTCGTGTCGGAGGTTAACGAGGAGAAGTTAACGAGGAGAGGAGGAATCACCGGGCCGTGTTAAGCTCTCACTCCAGCAGATGTGTGTTTTAAAGGGTTTGAACCCTTAAAGGTGGAAGAATGATGTCTCAATAAAGGAAGAGTTCCACATGTTGATAAATAATCAGGAGCTGCTTTATTCACTGTGACCATACAAGGAATTTGACTCATCTGTGCACACACTCTATACAAAAAGGTATTTAGATTTAGTGTTTACAGGAGTGTAAAATCTCTCAGTGATGGGATGAATAAGGTAAATTAAAGGTGGATTTTTTATTATTATCTTGGGTTAGATACGATTATTTCCTGGTTTCTTTATTATTCTATAATAGTAAACTGATGATCTTTAGGTTGTGGACAAAAAAAGACATTTTAGCTTCAATCTGCAGCTTTGGGAAACACTGATCAACATTTTAAACCATTTAATGAACCAAACTAATAAATGAATGGTTTCCATCATTAATAGATGAATCAATAATCAAAAGTATAATTAATTACAACTATACAACTATAGCTTTAGCATTTAGTCAATTAATTGATTAATTACCAACTATTTTAATAATTGGTTAATAGATTTGAGTAAATGTCCAAATTCTCAGGTTCCAGTTTCTGTTCTCTGATTATTTCCTGGTTTCTTTGGTCTGGACTAAAAAAAAGGTGAAGACGTGACGTTCGTGGTAAAACTTCACCTGACAGGTGAGCTCATAGAACATTCACGGCATCAGGTGTCATTACCTGCTCATTCGGGACAGTTTCATGACTCAACGTTCATACCAGACACTTCATGACTGTCAATGACTCAACAGGCGCAACTCGTCAAAATAAAAGCCCGACAATCACAGAGCAGCGCTGCTGATATCCAGTAAAGATTTCACCATTGTATTATTTATTATTTCCTGGTGCAGAACAAATAATCAAACTATGGTGTGAAAGTGTCTTTAGTCAATGGGCGAGTCAAAAAAGTAAATATTATTGGTTTTATAACATTGTTTGCAGATGATCTCATGTTTTATTACTGGGAACAGTTCCAGTTTAACCCACTACAGCTCAATGGTTGGACTTTTATTTTGACAGGTCGTGGTCTTCCTGTCTCCCAGCGCTCATTAAAGGTTTGGTATGAACACTGAGTCCTCCCTTACGAAAATTAACCATGGCTTTACCATGGGAAATACCGTGGTTTTACCATGGTTTTTTGGGTAACCATGGTTAGCCATGGTTTTTTTGTGGTAACCATGGTTATACTATGGTTTTTATGTAGTAACCATGGTTCTACCATGGTTTTTGGATACCATAGTATTACTATGGTTGGTTCATGGTACTTCCAAAAACCATGGTAGAACCATGGTTACTACATAAAAACCATAGTATAACCATGGTTACCACAAAAAAACCATGGTAAACCATGACCCAAAAAACCATGGTAAAACCACGGTATTTCCCATGGTAAAACCATGGTTAATTTTCGTAAGGGCTGAACCATCATGAATGCTAATGTGAATGTGTGCTATGAACTCACCTGTCAGGTAGAGTTTTACTGTGACCTCACACACGTCTTCACCTTAAATAAAGTTTAGCACTAAGAACAGGGGGGAAATAGATTAGACCGCCCATCGGCTTAAAAACTACATTAATCTGCTGTTTTAATGTCACTGAAGTGTAAAAACAACATTTTTCCTGTTTTACAGCACACTAATTTATTGGACATTTCCTCGTTCCTGTCCAGGACACCTGGAAACACGTTAATTTATGTACAGCTTTAAAATAACATGAAGTGACGTGTTAAATAGTGAGATTTAGAGGTGCTGGGTTGATTTTGGAGCTTTTTTTCCTCCTGTTTCTAGGCTTTAACCTCAGAGAAGCAGCTGCTGGTTGATCTATGAATATTAAAAAATGTTCCATTTGTTGCCTCTTGTTTGTAAATTATCTAGGAAACATGAATATTTGTAGAAAATGTCATAGCAATTCATTAAATCGAGTGATTAGTTGATTAATCGATTAGTTGTCAACTATCACATTAATCACCAACTATTTAGATAATTGATTAATGGATTTGAGTCATTTTTTAATGATAAAATGTCCAAATTCTCTGGTTCAGCTTCTGTTCTCTGATTATTTCCTGGTTTCTTTATTCTTCTATAACAGTAAACTGATGATCTTTGGGTTGTGGACAAAAAAAGACATTTTAGCTTCAATCTGCAGCTTTGGGAAACACTGATCAACATTTTAAACCATTCAATGAACCAAAAAAACAATCGATTAATCGTTCCATTAATCAATATGTCAATAGACTATCAAAGTAGTGGTTAGTTGCAGCCCTATTTGACATTTTACACCATTTAATGAACCAAACAACTAATCCAATCATCAATAGATTAATCAATCATTAATCAGAAAAGTTGATTAATAGAGCTTCAACAATCAGTTGATTCATTGATTAGTTGCCAACTATCACATTAATCACCAAGTATTTCTGTAGGTGATTAATGAAATTGAGTCATTTTTAAGAAAGAAGACATCAGAATTCTCTGGTTCCAGCTTCAGCAACTAATCGATTAATCGGTAGATTAATCAACTATCAGAGTATTCAAGAAAACTCACATGAAGATGTTTTCATGAAATGAGGTTTGACTGTTAAACCAGCTGTGTCCAGTCTTTAGTGTTGATCTGTTAAACCTCACATCTGGCTGATTAAACTTATCTCACAAAAATGTTAAGTATTTTTTTATGTTTTTACTGCTCTAGTCAAGCGGTGCAGAGGAAACAGGAAATGGAGAAGACGCTGACGTGATGTGACTCACCGCTCACTGGGATTCTACAACCACCAGTCCTCAGTAACCTACGCTCATGTCTGTCATTTACTTCATTCTGTTAGTTTTTATTGTTTCTTTTGCGTCCTGGCTCGTCTCCAGCGGATCGTACACAGGCCTCAACCTTCGCCCAACGCAAGAATCTCACAGGAATGCGACTGTGGTCAAAACGTGGCAAAACCATGTGGTTCCAAAAAAAACAACACACACACACACACACACACACACAAAAACAAAAAACGCATTTTTCTCCCGCCCGCTGTTTTCTAAAAAAAGACAAAAGTCACGAATTCCTTTTTTTTCTGTGTGAAACAAAAAAAAAAAAAAGAAAAGTGCAAAGAAGGGGGGGGGGCAGCCAGAGCTGATTGTTTCAATGGTCGTATTAATTTCACCCAAATGGGCTGGAACATGGTGTTGGTTGGGAATGAGTGAGTGGGGATGGAAAGTATGAGGGGGGGGGGCATGACGACATCACTGCAACTCAACAGGACTCGTACGTTAACGTCAACACGCCTGGTTTCTGCCCATGGGGAGACTCTGGGAAAACATTAAACGGCAAAAAAGGGGATTTTTTTTTTTTTTTTATTCCTCAAAGGTCCCCTTGTTCTTTTTTTTCTCCCCATAAATCCCACTTCAAAAAAAGCACTTCACGGTATCAGTTACACACTGGACCCTGTTCAGCCCCTAAACTACCCCCCCCCCCCCCAAACATCCATTATTTCCCTGTTCTAAATAAAGAACTGGTCTTCGGTGCATCCTGGATGTGTGGGGTCAAATATCTGACTTAAGCTTTCTGAGCTGAAATGTCTCCATCAATCATTTGTAAATCACATTTAACGCTTTTACTGTCTTTATATTTAAATAGATTCGTGTTTTATGCTGCTTTGATTTAAATAAAAAAATCCTGCAAAGGTTTGAACTGAAATAACCTCATTAGAACATGTGGGGTTGCCAAGTTGTAAAATAAAGCTGTTTGTGAGCATGTTTACTAGGCGAACATAAAGCACATCCATGAACTTATTTCACTTTTCATTCTGTGCAGCTTCCTTTTCTGGAAAAAACAAAAAGTGGTTAAACTTGACAACCTGGCAACCCCCCAAATGTGGTCTCATTAATATGTTATGAGGACTCTGTAAAGCTTCATCAGCGGGTTTAATAGACTTTAGTAAAGTTTTTAAGGTGCAGTGTATTTAATGCGCCACGTGAGGAGGAGACAGGTGAGGTTAGAGAACATCGCAGCCATGCAGACCCCTCCATCCCAAACTGTAATTACCTGCTGTGTTCCAGAGCTGCAGTAAAACGCGGATCGTACCTCTCTCAGCGCAGCAGCAGCCCGGGGCCCTGCAGGATGTCAGCGGCTCGTCCTGCTCCTTCCGCCGCTGCTGGACACCAGGACGGATGCTGAAAACCCTCCGTGGACTCCTGCTGGGGCAGAAAGGCGAGAAACTGACGGGTTTCCACTGACTGGAGCATCTGCGCCTGGTGCGTAAAACCAAACCAAACCCGAGGCGAGCAAACACCGCCCCGTCCCTCCCTCCCTCCCTCCCTCTCTCTCTCTTTCCACTCCCTCGTTCTTTCTTTCACCTTGAGGGGAGTTCAAGCTGAAAGCAGAAGACACACGGAGACACTGTGTTTTTTGGATGTAATCGAATATTTTAAACACAGCCCGGGATCCGCCGCTGATGCGAAAACCGCTTTATTATCTCCTCTAAATGGAAAATCACTGTAATAATCTTAAAAATATAAGTTGTGGCGGTGTTAAGTAACAACCCTACGGGGTCTAATGTGCTCCACAGCAGTTTTTCGTACCACTTGATATCACAATAAAGTCGTTGGAGACTTTTACGCAGCGTCTGGATCAGCTTCCACTCTCCGCTCTTGGGTTTCTTCTAAAGTTTTCTTGGCTTGTTTTGAAAGCTTCTGTGGTCTCACACACACACACTGATAGATATCATTTTCCCTCTCATTGACCTCCATTTTCCACGGCGGTGAGCAGCAGGTCTGGGGCCGATTAGAGGCTCCACGTGCGGCTGTGCGCCGCCACCGCTCATTACAGCAGGACGGGACGCGACGCGTGTTTACTGCGGGATGGAGGCTCTGCTGCACATGCGGCTCCTTCTACAGCTCATGTAGAAAAAGCTGCTGATGGACGGATGCTCTGACCTCATCTGAGCAGCTGACACCGAGTGAACCGCAGGACGAGCAGCAGAAAGTCACAGTCAGTTTATTTGCGTGAACACGTGCTGCCCCCTGCTGGCCGGAAGAGGAAGGACTTCATTTCAATTTAAAATACATTTTGCTTTAATGAAATTATAACATTTTTATGACCATATAATTTAATATTGTGGGAAAATTCATTTTTTTTTATTTTTGTTGTTTTATTTTTAAATGCATGGTGGTATTTATTTATTCTAAACAGATAAAACGTTTAAAATTACTCTTTGTATATCTAAAAATTTAAAATAAAATTTCTCCCATAATTATAATGAAATAAAAATCTAAGGTGATGGATTTTTAATTGGATTGTCACTTTTATGATAATGGAAAATTGCAAATATGCACAATTTTGTACGAACTTTGCATATTCATTGTCAATATGAGCTTCAATAATTCAAACAAAACATTTATTTTCTAATTTTTTATTATTTCAATTTAAAATATATTTACTTTAATTAAAAAATAAAATTTTAATAACCATATAACTTAATATTATAGAATTTAATTTGTTTTATTTTTAAATGCATGATATTAAATATATTTTTATGTGTAACCCAGTAATACTAATAGATATTTAGGACATGATGGTACATATTTGTTCTAAATAAATATTAAATTAATCTTAATGGTTATGAAAGTCTTGTTTAAAATTACTCCAAATGAAATTTTGTATATCTAAAATTAAAAGAAAATTTCCCTCAATTATAATGGAGTTTCTGAGAATGTTATGACTTTATAATTTCAAGAATTATCTCATAATGATAATGAGATAAAAATCTAAGGTGATAGTTTTTAATGGGTTTCTCAAATTTAATTATAGTAAAGTAGAATTTTGGCAAAACTTGCAGACTATATTTTTTTTATATTAAGTACGGTTATTTAATCTTTTTAATATATTGTTTTTCCGGCATCAACCACACCAAAGCAAATCCCTGAAAACTAACCTGGCAATAAACCTGAAATTGATGGGATATTACATCATGTTTGCATGAAATTGGAGTTTTCCTTTTAGTTTAAATACTTCTTCCTTGGACAGATCCAATTATACATTATCTTCTTCATTGACATGAATAATCTACTTTAATAACATTTATCTCAGGTTCATTTCCCTGCAGACCTGCATGTGCACAACGGAGGAAACAGCCGACACGATAAGGCTTGACTCAGCAAAATAGAAACAGATTTTATTAAAGAAATTATGTACAATAGAAACAAATCCTCACAGCCGTCCGACATACAAATCAGGTTTCAGTCGACTCGCACAAGCAGAATCTCCACGTGGTGAAGTTTGGCCTGGACGTTCTTCGAGGTGCGAATAAAAAAAAAAGCTTGTCAGCAGGCGTGTCGTGAAGCGCCGTCACTTATTCCAGACTCCATTAATACTCTGAGACGCTGCTGATCAGCCGCGGCCCTAATGGCGGAGCTGGCACGGGTCCGGTCGGCGGATCCTGAGCAGAGCGCCGGTTCCAGTGAGTCATTATCAACAGAAAACACGCGGAGGACAAACACGGGGCCCCACGACAAACTCGGGGGGGATTAAACCCACTCGCAGCACTTCATAACTCACGGCGAAACGAGCAGGTTCATGAAAGGAGTTCAGAATGTGCGGCTGAAAACAGTAAAACCGTACCACCAGTCTCATTGACAAGTATTTTTTATGTTGCAGGGTACAGAGAATCAACAGGTCAACAACAAGGTAAACATGTTCAGAATTGTGCAGCAACAACAAACATGAATATTATTACATTTTTTTTGCATATGTCGCCTGTAACGAGTATAATTCCAGGCAAAGATTCACAAAGGTAGATGTTGTCCTGTCGAGAGAAGCAGGTGGATCAGACTCAGACCAAAAGGCTCGTATGGAGGAGATTCATTTACCTGTCGACGCCCTGAATGTGTGAAGAGTTCACGTCTCAGCCACATTCAGCAGCCGCTGTGTTTTAAGTGCTTTTCCTGTCATTTCTCGCGTCGTCTTCTACACGGCGCTGCCGTTCATCGCGGCGTATTTCAAGCTGCCGCCGCCGCCGGACGAGCTCGCCGCGTTCTGGACGGCGCCGACCTCAAACACTTCGTGGATGGCTTTGCGGAAACAGTGGAAGTTGTATTCTATCAAACCTGCACAGAAAACACACATTTAGTAGAAAGCATTTAACCTTAATGATATTATACACGTTTTAAAATTATCTGACCAGACGAAAACAGCAACAAAACAAAATTAATGATTTAGTCATGTTTAGTCATCATCTACTGGGCTGGTCTAGACCCTCTAGTGGGTCGGTTCTGGCCCCCGGGCCACATGTTGGACACCCCTGTATTAAAGCTGATTATATTAGACATTTTAAACAAGTGACCAAAGTGAGTTTTTATCCTAAATAATCTTTTAAGGATGCTGCCACAGTGAGTTTTATCCTGAGTTTAAGGATCAGAATCTTTATAGGACAATGAACATTTTACTTTTTGACTAAGTCAAATAGGTTTTTTTTTTTCCCCAAATCAGTTTAAATTAACAAATTAACAGTTTTCATGATGGTGGCTGCTTCAATACTGAAACAGAAGATCTAAACATGATTTACAAATTAACTTTTACTGGTGAGTGATAAAGAATTTAGGCTATAATATTTATAGGAATTTAGTCCTAATTTTGTTCTACAATAATAATAATTTAATATAAAGTGCTGTGCATATCAATAAATTCAATAAACCTGCAGAAATAAAGGAAGTTCCAGGATCTTCATCATTAAACATGTGTCATCACTTCATTGTAAATTCTCCACATCTCAGGTTTCTAAAAGTCAAAACTGGATGTTGATGAGTTACGTTCAATAAAAAAGTGATGGGAAAGTGATGAAAAAGGGACAAACTGACATTAGTTTAGTTAAACGTTAAACGTAGAGTTTTCACTATGGGATGAAAGGACAGTTTAATCCAGGTTTAAAGTTTAAAGACTAAAGCCACTTTATTACAGTTAGTGTCATCCACTGTCAACATGATTAATAAATAGAAAACTCTCTGTAGTGATGCCATTATTTTAACAGGGTGGTGATGTGGCTTCTTAAATCCATCCCTCACAGCGTGGACATTATTTAAACGCAGACGTTCTCTTTGAACAGACACTGACAGCTTTCAGGCTCCTCAGGACTTCCTGTATAATTAAACCGGTGTCACCAATAGTGTAAATCCAACGCCCCCACCTTTCCTCCCAAAGCTCTCCTCTCGCAGGATGCAGACGAGCGCGAGGAACTTGGTGACCTCTTTCAGGTAGAGCACCGTGGTGTTGTTGAGCTTGATGATAGCCAAGGACTCCTTGTCATAGGCACAGCCGCTGCCGTCCGCCATCAGCCTGAAGGAGAAGCAGAAGCTGTGATAAAGAGCTGCAGACGCCGCCATCGCCTCTCAGCCCAGACGCCGCTCTGCTCACCCGTAGATGCAGGAGACGTCGATGACGACGTCGATCATGTCGCAGCAGAGCTCGTAGGACTGCATGTCCACGGGGGAGCTGTCGGTGGCGATGTAAATCTTACTGACCACGTCGAACAGGAAGGCCTTCTCGATGCCAGAATGCTGCGAACCATGAAAACCCATTAATGTTTACTGGAATTAACGGCAGCAGTTAACGAGGAAGCTACTGTGATTGGTTTATAGAGTAAAAGTCTGTTTATAGTATAGTACTGTGATACAAAAAATCTATTAAATACTGTGATTTAAGTTGCATTTACACTGTAAAGTGATTAATTGTACAATAAAAAAATAATTGTGATTTCATTTGCATTGACAGTAATGGGTGATTAACCAAAAATAAAAATTAAATACTGTTATTTCAATTGTATTGACAGTATTAATTGATTAAATAAATAAATACATCAATTAAATACTCTGATTTCAGTTGGACTTATGGTATTAGGTGACTACATGTATAATAAAAATCTAATAATAATGTTGACATCACTTGTTTTTACAGTATTAGGTCTATAATTGTTCAATAAAATAAATTAAATACCATTATATTATTTGTGTTTACAGTAATAGGTGATAATAGTTCAATAAAAATCAATTAAACACTGTTATTTTAATTGCATTGACAGTAGTAGGTCTATAAGTGATCAATAAAATAAATTGATTTCCATCACTTTATTTGTATTTACAGTATTGGTGATTATTGTACAATATAATCAATCAAATACTGTGATTTCCTTTATATTACAGTAAAGTTACCGTGTTTAACACAGCAAATAACTCTAAATTTACCAGCAAGTTTTTGCAGTGACTGAGTCTTTTAGTAAAAAGTCAGAAGATAAACGTACGGATATGAAGATGTTCAGGAGGTTCTCCAGGGTGGGCAGCTGAGGAATGAGCTTCTGCACCACTTTGCTGAAGGCCTCGAATATGGAGTGATCGTAGATGCTGGTCAGGTAGAAGCTGAGGAACCAGACGTTTCAGAAACACAACAAACAAGTTAAG
This sequence comes from Eupleurogrammus muticus, assembly GCA_036785175.1. Classification (NCBI taxonomy): domain Eukaryota; kingdom Metazoa; phylum Chordata; class Actinopteri; order Scombriformes; family Trichiuridae; genus Eupleurogrammus; species Eupleurogrammus muticus. The sequence continues at coordinate 488,272 of JAYKQN010000039.1, read as the reverse complement.
GCAGGAGATCTGAAGCCTCTGCTGCAACGCTACTGAGCAAGTGAGATCACGTCTGTGCTACGAGGAAAAAACGCGTTCTATTTGTGACGCCATCAGCTCCAACAATCCAACAGTTATCGCTTCAACTTGCAGATAAAAAAGTGTTTAAAGTCCACTATAAAAACCAGTGGAAATACTTTACAGCACAACCGGAATTAGGAGAATAGTTGGGTATATTTGGACGTCTAATCTGATTTAACAGCTACCACAGAGGGATTTAGAAGAACGTCACTCTATTGAATAATGGCCCAGGTCAGAAAACACAATAAACACTATCAAATGGAGAAAATATTCAGTTTATTAATCATGTTGACAGTGACTGTGGTCATATTAGAATGTTTTGATTCCACAGTGAAAACTCTAAAGTTAAATTAAACTAATGTCAGTTTGTCCCTTTTTCATCACTTTCCCAGGTTCTTCTTTGCCTGTTTTTTATTGAACGTAACTCATCAACATCCAGTTTTGACTTTTAGAAACCTGAGATGTGGAGAATTTACAATGAAGTGATGACACATGTTTAATGATGAAGATCCTGGAACCTCCTTTATTTCTGCAGATTTAGCTGCAGATTTATTGAATTTATTGATATGCACAGCACCAATAAATTATTATTAGAGTATAATTTGTGAAATTAAGACTAGATTCCTATAAAACATTATAGTCTAAAACCTTCATCACTCACCAGTAGAAACTGATTCTAGAATCTAGAATCTTCTTGATTCTTGAAGCAGTTCATAAAGAGTCTGATCTTTTAATTCAGGATTAGTAAGACATAGGCCATTATTTTAATAGAGATAATAATGTTATTTTACACATTATAAACAGCAGAACTCACCCCAGCTGATGTGCTTGTAGTGTCGCTGCTTGTCCAACACGAGGAAAAGCTGCTTTATTTAGTGTCGGTTTCATCAAAATTAAATTCACAAACGCTGGGATGTGAACTATGGAGCGATTTTAAGTGTTGATGTCGATCTTTGGGACAACGAGCCAGCGTTTCAGCGAATGGGAGTCGGTGGAAATAGATAAGTCCGCACGAGGCACACAGATTGCAATAAGAGTGGTGGACAACGAGTCCGATTGAACCAGTTCCTGTTTAGAAAATAGGAACACCTGCCTGATGAATTTACCTTATTTTGAAAATCTGGTTAAAAGGAAACCACTTAATAAATTAGACTCTGGGATTATTTATTGTTATTTATCTGTTATTTACTAAAATATTAGCCACCAGTGTTTAATGGGGACTCTGCAGTTAATTGAAATTCTAATATTTGGTAATTTACAGTATATTTATATTTGTTGAGCACTGAAAGCTGCTGTGAACACAACAAATACTAAAGCTTCACATACTTATGAAGAAATACAAACCGGTGCATTTTATGGTTGTTAAAAAATCCCAAACTCCTGTGTCTCTGATGATGAATTACATGTTTGACTCCCCTGGTCTAGACGGAGTGTTCCCTCTCTGTCTCAGATCAGATTTTTGGTGTTTTTGTGAGCATGTCTGTGGTTACCTGAGGTGAACTTTCTCCAGGCTGGCGTCCGCCAGGTCGTCGTTGGCCCTCTGATGGATGTCCCTCTGCGTCTCTATCTTGTGGTCGTCTGACAGGCCGTCCACTTTATGGATGAACACCTCGAAGTTGATGTCCGGGTTCACTTTGTAGGCCCTCGACACGGTCAGATGTAACCGCACCAGCGCTTCCACGTAATCATCCTGAAAACCAGGAGACAGCTGTTTATTCATGTCCCTCGCACCTTCCTGAAGGCCCCCGGGGAGAAAGCTTTTTCAGCGGATAAATACCTGGGCGTCGATGACGAAGATCAAGGCGCCGGCTCCCTTGAAGATCATCTCGCTGTCGAACGTGGGGTCGAAGAAGTCCACCTGGCCGGGGAAGTCCCAGATCTGGAAGTTGACGAAGGAGCTGCTGGAGATGTCGTCCTTGTAGATCTTGTTGGTGCTCTCCAGGAACAGGGTCTCGTTCGGGGACATTTTGTGGAACACGACCTGAGCAGAGATGGACGAGGGTTACTGCTTCAGACCAGGTATCAGCACAATCTAGGATTCTATTTCATGTTATACATTATGTACTTTAACAACTTAATATTGTCTTTATTAGTGCTCATATATTATAGTTTTACTTCTGTTATTTATCTACTGTTGCTTTGTTGGTGGTTTTTCTATTTATTTAATGCCAGGAATCTTTTTTGTGATGTGTTTCAACATGTAAATTCGGAGTATAAGGATAGAGTATTATATAGTACATTTTGCTGTTAATACTTTTACTTAAGTAGGATTTAAGCCAGGTTGTTATCGATAATGGAGGGTTTTTACATTTCTCTGTTAGTACTTTTATTTAATATGAGTACTTCTTCCACCACTGTAAACAGCATCTTTTTCATACACTTTTATCTAATAAACTGGAAACTCTAGATCCAATATTGTCCCTTTGTTCTTGTTTCTAAGGTTTGATGATGGAGCTTCATTGTGTAGTTTGACACCAGGAAGCAGTTTTCACATCATTGGCTGAAAGTGTAAAGTTCTTTATTGCTTAATGAAAATGTCATTTTAATGGATACGGCCTATGAGCAAGATTTACGACATCAATTGTTTGGAATTAAATTCTAGTACAATATGCAATTTATACAATTCGTAACTTGGGGACATCATCAGCAGTCCATCATCTATTACGAATTACTGATATTCATAGATTCTGGATTTTTGATGAGGAAGAAAGGGTAGATGTAGTTATTTTAAAACGAGAATATGAAGGATTTCTGGATAATGACTTTAACGGTAATCCATCTGAAATCACCATTCATGACCCTCTAGAAGTGTGAGGTGATGTTCTCATTATTTCTGTGTTTTATTTTCTGGTTTCTTTATGCTCCTATAAACAAAAACTGATGATCTTTGGGTTGTGGACTGTTGGTATGGACAAAAAAAGATATTTTAGGTTCAATCTTCAGCTTTTGGAAACATAACTAAACAACTGGTGATTAATTTGTTCAATAATCAACAATGAAAATAGTTGTAACCGTGCTACTGTTTATAACCTTCAGTCTTAGTGAGACGACCTGCTTCTTTATTTTATATTATTCTGTTTTATGAACATTCTGCTGTAATAAGCCAAGGCCACAACAGCCACATGATTCACTCAGATTTATATCAGTAACATTCAGACAGAATCTTAGAATCTATATCAGAAGCGTTTGCTCTATTATGAGATTTTCTTCTTAATAATAACTCAAATCAATTACCAAAATAGTAGCTGATTAACACAATAGTCGGAAACTAATCAATCGACTAATTGTGGCAGTTCTATATCCACCTAATCCACTAATCTTTTCAATAATAATAGATTATTTGCCTTTAAAATAGCTGCAGCCCTGTGATAGAAACAAATGCTGCAAATTCTACTGGAGGTTTAAAACTTTATATTTGGAAATATGTGGAATGTGCTGACCTTTTATATGAAGAATGTGGAAATCTTGATTCCATTTCATGATCTATTTTGATTGTCACTATTATTACTGTCATGTGTTTGAACATGTGAAAGGTGTACAAACCAATACAAATATTAATTTTAATGTGTACAATCTCTTGATATGATGAGTAAATGAAGCTGTGAGATGAATGAGGTGAGTATTTTCCTCTTTGCTGTAACATTAGTGGAAGAATAAAGCAGCAACTAATAGAGATAGGACTTCAACACTGTACTTGGGTATAGTATTTGAGTAAAAGTACCTAGTCACTCGTTAGTTTGGGCTTTACCTTCTGGATGGAGGACTTTCCGCTCCTCCTCAGCCCCATCAACAGGATCCTGGGTTTGTCCGATGCGGAGCTCCGCTCCAGGTCCTCCTCCTCCTCCTCTTCCCCCTCGTCGTCCTCCTCCACCCCGTAACCGAAACTTTTGGGGAACGACCCCACGACTCCGTAACTGCCCTCCAACGCCGGCTCCTCGAACTGAATGGACATCTCGTTGTTTTTCTCCTCCTCCTCCTTCAGCTCGATAAACGGAGCCCGAACGTTGTCGTCGCTGAACGTTCACGGCGAGCTAGCATGGCAAGCTAACTAGCTAGCTAGCTAACCAGCTAGCAAGCTATCTTAGCTTAGCGGCTACAAGCGGCGGTTAAAACATTTAAACACCAGATTAGACTTTAACGTGTCCACGCGGGATGTGAAACACGCGTAAACAACATGTTACACTCTCATATTATCGACAGGGAATTGATTAATTCCGACTAAAGAAAGAAATCGTTACTTAAAAAAATAATAATAAAGTCGTTGTCACAAGTTTTAGATCCCGCCCCCTTTTACCCACTGGCCACGCCCTCTTCTCTCTGATTGGCTGTTTCTCTCATGTTCTGAACGCTGTCATGTGACGAGCAAACAAACATGAAGGAAGACAACGCCGGTGAGTAATGTTTAAATTAGATAACACTATTCAGTCTTATTCCGCTTAAATCATTGACTTTATTTAATAGTTGTGACCTTAACCTGCGTCAGTGGTTCTATCTGCGGCTTCACATATGTGTCGAGTCATTAACGCGTTTTCCTGCAAAGCGTGTTTTTCTTTAGCTTCTTCGAGCTAACTTCCTTATCTTCTTTTATTGTAAATATGTGCCATTAGCCTCGTATCTGTGTGTGTTCTGATGTCGATGCAATCTGTGTGAATGCAGACGAAAAAAAGCTTTGCAGATATCAGGAGGTGCACAGCTCGGTTTCTGTGTTCACAGGATTGTGATGAGTAGTGGAAAGTAACTGAGTACATTTACTCAAATTGAATAAAAGTATTTGTATATGTCCAATTTTTCTTAACAGCTAGACCAAATAGTGTTTTTTCGTCCTCTAAACTTCCATCCTGGTTCAATTTCAATATATATTCAACAGAAATCACAACAAATATTGTACTTTCTACTTTTTTAATGTGCAGATAAGTATTTGACACTAGGTGATATAAGACGATTGAAGGATAATTATTAAGGTGTGGATGTCCATGCTTGCAAATATGTTTTCAAATATATCTATAACTCCATATTTTATATGAGTACTTCTCCCTACACTGTAAACTGCATCTTTTTCATACAATTTTACCTAATAAACTGGAAATTCTAGATCCAATATTGTCATTTTATCCTTTTCCTAAGGTTTGATGATTGAGCTTCATTGTGTAGTTGGACAGTAGGAAGTAGAAATATTTTTTCAAATATATCCATAACTCCGAACTAAATCAGTGCACATCTTTCTTTTAAAAAAAGATCTGAAAACTATTTTTCTTCCTCCAATAAAGTATAGTCTTTTAGTCTTTTTTTGTTGTCATCACTGCCTCTTCTATCCGTCTTTTCACTTTTTCTTTTCCCTTAAAGCTCTTTGTCAATAAATCAATCAACCAGCCCGTCTTTATCTGGGGTTTGAAGTTTGTCCTGTTGTGTCCTGTCCTGACCCGTATCAGGGTCCAGAATGGCGGCGCTGCTGTGTTTCCTCCTGGCTGCTCCGGTTCTGGTCTCTGCGGGTCCGGTTCTCGGTTCCGGCAACGCCACGGTGCCTCTGGTGATCTGGCACGGCATGGGTGAGGACACGATAAAAATAAGTTGAAACAGGGTTTAAAGGGATCCTCTGAATTTCTGAAACGTTATTTAACACCTTATCAGTTTCCCCCTTAATTAGTTATAAGGGTTGAAAACATCAAACTATTATACTGCACCATATTATAACTTAACACATAAAGAGATATTCAGCATATTTGGAAAGTTTGTGATACCAACTAGACATTAGAGCAGTAACTATTATGACATTTTCTGTCCTACTCAATACATTTGCATTTATCTGTGTTATAATCTGTAAGAATAATACATTATAGGAAAAAAATTAATGCATTGGCTGTATATCCATGTTATTGCTTATTTCCAGCAGTTACATTAAACCAGTGAAGCAATCGGTGAAATGTACAAACCTCACATCAACTGTAACGTGCAGCCTCAAAATTGGGGAACCGTGCTTCTAACTCAAAGGTTAACAGTTTAATACCTGAGAAAATCCAGTTAGAGGAAGTGAAAGCAAACAAACACTTTCAGTTATTCTGGGCTACAACCACAATAACCATTTATGTTCTTGAATAATCTGCTGAATCATCATTTTGTCAGAAAAATGTGAAGAATGCTTATTATAACTCATTGCAGGGCAAAGGTGGTGTCTTTAAATGTCTGTTGGTCAGATAAAGTTATTGAGTTCACCAGGGTTTTATTGGACTGTGTAATAACTGCTCAGAGCGTTTGACAGACTTCATGTGTGATTCAATAACGTTTTTTTTTTTTCCACCAGGCGACAACTGCTGCAACCCTCTCAGCATGGGCTCCATCAAGAAGATGGTGGAGGAGGAGGTTCCAGGCATTTACGTGTTGTCTCTGATGATCGGGAAGACAGTCACAGAGGTACCTCCACCAGGAAATACTAATACTTGCAGACTGATGGAGCTGCTGGGAAAACAGGAGAAATGGCCGCTTCTTCTCATATTTTCTAATACAGTCTGCATCAGAAAAAAAGCTCCTTTACAATCTGCCTGCGTTATTCCTCATTGCTGATATCATAATCGTATTGAAGCTGCATCCTCGTCCTGCAGGACACAGAAAACGGGTTTTTCCTGGACGTGAACAGGCAGGTGTCCATGGTGTGCAGCCAGCTGGCCCAGGACCCGAAGCTGCAGGGGGGCTACAACGCCATGGGCTTCTCCCAGGGGGGGCAGTTCCTGTACGTAGACCCAACACAAAGCACACAGACACTGCGTTTGTGCAGGTTTTTTTGTCTCCTGCTGATAACGAGGAAGCAGCCTGTGGTTCTGAATGCTTCCTGTGTTCACAGGAGGGCCGTGGCCCAGAGGTGTCCTTCTCCTCCTATGAAAAACCTGATCTCTGTGGGGGGCCAGCACCAAGGTGACAGATCCATCTCCTTTCTACACAAACCAAACACATACAAGCGTCATGAAGAGTAGAAATTATAGCAGATGCTATAGCTTAGATTGCATAGTCGTTCCTAATAAGAAAACACTTGGTGAGGGTTTGTATACAACAGCATTGTTTCAGTTTAAAGCAGAAAATCATCTTCCAAAGAGGGAAAAATTAACAAGCTATAGACTATCAATAATCACTATTGATGATAATATCAGCTATAGACTATCAATAATCACTATTATTGATAATATCAGCTATAGACTATCAATAATCACTATTGATGATAATATCAGCTATAGACTATCAATAATCACTATTGACGATAATATCAGCTATAGACTATCAATAATCACTATTGATGATAATATCAGCTATAGACTATCAATAATCATTATTGATGATAATATCAGCTATAGACTATCAATAATCACTATTATTGATAATATCAGCTATAGACTATCAATAATCACTATTGATGATAATATCAGCTATAGACTATCAATAATCACTATTATTGATAATATCAGCTATAGACTATCAATAATCACTATTATTGATAATATCAGCTATAGACTATCAATAATCACTATTATTGATAATATCATCTTCAGATTGAGATTCTCTCCAATCACTAATTAATCTCATCTTTCTCTGTTCTAAATGTCCCTTAAAGGATATTTTTCTACTTTTTAATCTCTTAACATGTGAGTGGACAAATCTGCTGATTATTGGAACAATGAGAAATAGTCTCAATAACTAAAAAACCTCAGTTTCTGTTAAATTCAACATTTACAGTTATATAAGTTGAGTCCAACTTGTAAATGCAGTGAATCACAACCACTGGCCACATCTGGATGTTTTTACCCATGTTTCCCTGCAGCGTTAGTGACGTTAACATTAGTTTACCATCAATAGTCCTGATAACTATGGGTCCAGTAAAGTGGTCTGAGTCAGTCTGTGTTGGACCCCCAGGCGTCTACGGGCTGCCCAGGTGTCCCGGTGAGAGCTCCCACATCTGCGACATGATCCGTAAAGCCCTGAATAAAGAGGCCTACGCCCCCGTGGTGCAGAAACAGTGAGTGGTGTGTTCTGCTGCTCTGAGCCACGTGTCCCTCTGGTTCTGACCTGACTCGGCCCGTATTTGTGTGTCGTTGTTTTTCCAGCCTGGTGCAGGCCCAGTACTGGCATGACCCCCTGAACGACGACCTGTACAAGAAGCACAGCCTGTTCCTGGCCGACATCAACCAGGAGCGGGTCGGTACCTGCTTAATGCAAATAAATCAGAATTGCATGCTGGGACGGTTTTAGTTTCACTGGTTTCCTGTAACTAACGACTATTCTGGTAGTTGCTTAGTGACCATGTGCAGGTTAGGAGCATTAAAGATGCTCCAATCAGTGTATTTATATCAATATTGAGTGCAGGGCTGAGGGTTACTGTTTTAATAGTTAGTTTGTTGCATATGGCGACATCTAGTGGTGAAACTGAAAAAACATAATATAAATAATATTTAGTTTCCTGGCTACTGTAGAAAAATGTAGATTAAAACTTCCAATTCTCAAAAAAATACTAATAAATATTCTATTTTCTATCCATCTATCAGCTCTAGTTCTGATGAGCAGCATTTTCTAGTTTGTTCCAAGGTCAAATCTGGGAATTAAAGCCGATCTTGATTAAGATTGACTTTAATGACTCTGATCCATTTGCTTTAATGGGAAATGATCAGGGCTTTTGGTGTATAAACATAGAATCTGTACTTTTATACTGCTGTTATGAAACTTTAATAAGAAATAATCTTCCTCTGCCTTTGAGGGATTTAAACATAATATAATTTATATATTCCTGTTACTACGCTTGTTTTCTCCTCACTTATTTTATTGTCTGAATTCACTCATCTGTCTGTGACTTCATGTTTAATTTAATTTTCCTCTATTTTAAAGGTTGTAAATGAGACGTACAAGAAGAATCTTCAGTTGCTGGAGAAGTTTGTGATGGTGAAGTTCCTGAAGGACACGGTGGTGGATCCTGTTGATACGGAGGTGACATGCACACAGTCTATTCTATCTATAGAATCTATCTATAAGCACAATCACTAAAACCGCTGATTCTTCTGGCAGTGGTTCGGCTTCCTGATAACAGGACAGGCCAAAGAGACTGAAACTCTACAGGAGAGCGTTCTCTACAAAGAGGTAAACGTCCTCATGATCTGTGTTGATACAGCAAATAGTTTATTTATCTTTAGTTTAAGACTAAGATAAGGAAATTAAGAGAATGACATGATCTTAAATGAGTATAACCATGATCTGATGAGGCTTCACAATAAATCACATCAGTAGTTTAGTCATATATTAAATCAGAAACTCCTTATCTAAACATTTAGTCAGAAAACATTTCATTTCTGATTACAAATTTCCTGAAAAACAACTGTTTTAATAAGTCAGGAGCAGTGTTAATTTTGCAGACAAACATTCTGATTATAATTAACCAATGACTTAATTTTACTCTGATTAAATCATCAAAGGGGAAAACTAAGAAACAAATGTGACTAGAATTAAAGCTGAATTTATCAGACTAAAACTGGACTAAAACAACGTGATGACTTCTCTAAATGTTTTTCATGTAAATGACAAAGTTAAAAATCATTTCCTATTTAACATTGAGGAAATATAAGCATATTATGGAATCACAAAACTGAGAACATTCATTCAAAAATTAAAATTAAAACACTGCCACTGATGAACAACAGAATGGAACTTCTGCATATTAATTTAAACTACACTGATTTAATGGAAAAAGAGCCAACTCTATGTTTAGAGCTGTGTGTTTAGTGACTGAATTGTCTTTAAATGCAGGATCGTCTGGGTCTGGCTGCCATGGAAAAAGCTGGAAAACTGGTTTTTCTCTCCACTCCAGGAGATCATCTTCAATTCACGCGACCGTGGTTCACTGCAAACCTGCTGCCTTATTTACACTAGAGATGCTGATGTTAACTTATTATGAGCCGTCATATCCAACTAATAATGCAGAAATCATTCCTTCTTATTGCACTGATCATACGGAGCATGTTGATGCTGATTTTAACGTAAGCGACTATTCCTGTTAGTTTCTTTACTGCTGTTGCTCTGCTGAGGCCAAACTGTTTTTGTTGAATTTTGACTTTTTAAAAAATAAAAATCTTGTGCTTGACACACTTCACTTTCCATGTGCCACTAAATAAAATAAACCCAAACAGATGATGTTTTATTGCAACATTTTTTAATGATGTCTCCAGTACAGAATTCAGATTTTTTTTTGGACCCAAAAAAAGAAAAAAACAACAGAAGTAAAAGAAAAGACAATATAAAAGAAAATTCAGCAAAGAGCTTCACAGCTATGAGAACTGCAGAGAACTGAAAGAGGAAGGAGATGATGGTGGGTTAATATTTAAGACTAGGGGGTGATCACCCCGATCTATACAGGTGATTACAGCAGGTGGAGGTGAAGCTCTAAAATCCTCACGTCTTGTTTCTCTTCGACAACCAGTCACCTTTATTAAAACCGTTTAGCCGCCACTTTCTCTTACATGCCTCCTCACATGGAATGTTTTTTTTTTTATTATTATTATTAACACTCAGGAATGTCCTATGTGTAGTTTAAGGAAAAGCATGTGGAATGATTTTATTCCTCTTTTTTTTGAAGTGCATTTTGTTCCAACATCATCTATAGGAAGAGTTTCATGATGCGAGAGTGGTCAAACACAAACACAAGATTTACTCCTATTTATGTGCTCTTAGAGAGTGCTTTTGTTTTTGTTCTGTTATATATATATTATCCACAATGAGAGTTAATATTGTTATAGTGGACATCAGTGGAGGTGATATGGATGTCTTTTCTCTGACAGCTGCTTCACCAGTGAATTGCATATAATGAGGAAACTTAAACCACCAGCCCCTCCTGACCAGTGAGGAGGAAACAAAAAAAAATACCAGAAGCATCCTGATCAGCTGAAGTGCTGCTGTTGCAGAGATTTCATTCATTTGATAAGTCCCCTGTTCACACGTTAAATTTAGCGTATACCACTACAGATGATACGACTATTGGCAAAACTCGTCATTTTTCTGAAAAAGTGCTCACCGGCCCACAGAAGAGGGGAAAAAAGAATTTGATTAACAAGCTGCGTCCTGCTGATTGGCTGGAGGGTTGCTCCAGGTAAAAAAGGGAGCAGTCCCCTAATTGGCTTATGAAGGAACAGCTTAAGCCGTGATTGGCTGACGTGGAAGGAGGGAGGGGAGGGGGAGGGGGGGGTAGGATTCTCAGTCTACAGTGTGAGTTAGCTGGTGGTGGTCGATCAGTCAGGTAGGCGTTTGCAAAAAAAAAATGATAAAAGGAATGTGGGGGGTGTGGTGATGGAGGGGTGGGGGGGGTCTCACGCTGCCCCTCTACCCGGCGATCTCTGTTGCTGTGGTAACGAGCTTATGGCCGTCCCAGACGGTCTTGAACTGCTCGGGAACCGGGAGCTCCGTCTGAGAAACAGAAGCAGAAACAAGAGATGAGGGGGGGTCATTTTCAGGGGTTAAAACGCGTTTTCCCGTCACTTTAAACGAGCTGTCAATCATCCTCCTGATCACTCACGTATTCCCCGTCGTCGTTGGGCACCAGGATGTTCATCTCGGAGCTCTTGGCGCTGATGATCTCACACGCTATGGAGTCTTTGCTCAGGTAGACGTGGCAGCCGTCCGTCTTGTTGATGGAGATGGTCGGGACCTTCCCCATGACCTGGACCAGGGAACGGCACAGTTCAACAAACCATGACCTCAAATTAATACACGCGTGTGTGTGTGTGTGTGTGTGTGTGTGTGTGTGTGTGTGTGTGGCATTTAACCAGTTTTAAGTAATCTGAGAATGTATTTACACATTTATGCCCCTTGTCAATTTATTTTTGCAATCTGCTTAATAATACCAACGGGTAGTGATAGAAGATGCTGCTTTTCAAGCTTTCATGGCAGGAATTTACCCGTGGGGGGGGGGATCAGGTTCTCTCTAATCCCCTCCTCCTATCAGGTAACCACATTCAAGAAACCAGATTACTGAGGAAACTGTAGCCCAGTTCATTAAGCATCGCATAAACTACCAGATAACAGCAAATGTGTTTAATAGGTGTTTATAAATAAATATCAAAATATACACCTGCATCCAGCATTTAAATGGGACCCAGCAGGTAACTGAAGCTCAGCTCTTATGTGATTACAGGTAAATCTAGTGAATATGTAATTGCATGAATTTACATATTCACAACAAAAACTGTCAGTAAAACTTCATCTACAACACAAGGCTTGTTGTAGTTCAGAGTGAAAACGCGCCGTACGCACCTGGACCTTGACGTCTTTGCAGTTGATGACATCCACGATGCCCACCACGTCGTCAAACACCAGACCCATCTTCTTACAGTTGTCTGACGGGGGGAAACAAACACGAGCATGTATGATATAGAATTTAAATTAATGAGAACAAGTTAAATGAAGGAGTCAGAGCCTGTCTTGTAAACCAGTGGTTTATCATTGAAACCAGTATTAAGAGTGAAGTGGCTTGTGAGGAATGACGTAAAATGTCATTGTGGATGGAAGAGTCCTGAGTGAGTTCTGTAGATGGATCCATGTTGTTGGCGACAGCAAACAAAAGCAAGTTCAGAGGGAACTTGTGCTACTTGAAGTTAAAGTTGCTCTACACATCCTGAGTCTGATGCAGAGTGATGAACAGTTAATCTTCTTCTCACCTAAAGTGATGGAGTTGATCTTTCCCTTGACCTGCAGCGTGCTCTTGTTGCACTTGAACGCATAAACCACCTGTTTGAGCTCCGTGTCGCTGATGACCAGACCCTCCACCCCCTCCTGGTTCTCCTGCAGAGACACAGGAGACAGCAAGGAGTTAATGAGAGAACGTGGGTTTAAAGCTCAACAAGTCATTTAGGGTAAATGAGTCATCCTGCTGCACAGACTGTTCATTCCAACCAAAACACAGACTTGTTGATGTCATTGGCACCTTTTTTTAAAATCAATGTTTTTCCTTCTCAGGAAGATAAAATTCCGACAAGATAAACTAAACCGGTAACGTACCACTTTCCACTTCTTCCCATCCAGCTCCAGGACGGGCGGCAGCGTGCGGGTGGGCGTGGCCGCCGCCGCGGGGCGGGGGGACGAGGAGAACGGTTTGGGCCCCGTACGGACCTGGGCGCCTTGACTCCTGAGGCCGGGGTTCTTGTGGGTCTTCTCATCCTCCTTCACGTGCCTCAGGCCTGAAGAAAAAAAACAAACAACAACAATAAATTTATTACAAGGAAAAACATCCACAAACAATAAGCCCATTGATTCTTAGAAGAACTGCCTAACCACTGACCTTATGTGTCACATCCTTCTCTTCACTACCTGTTTTTTTGTTCAACCTAATGTGTTTATGTGTTGATTTTATAACAAGATAAATCCAAGTTCTTAGACTTATTTTGGAGTTAAAAGTAAGTATAATAGTAGACAAATCGTATATATATTCAACAGCAAAATCTGGTGCTATTGTACTTTATTATCAGTAAACTATGCAGAGACTGGAGCTGCTAGTGTATTAATTTGCTTTGAGGTTGATGCTGTGGCATACATTTTAATAAAAAAACGCCATTTGCACTTATTAAAATACACAAACACACAATATATTTTGTTATGCGACAACAAAAGCATTTGAACACCAGACACTTGTACTTTCCACCTCACAAGTGTCATCTTTCCCACACCCCCTAAAGGCAACATCAGTCTGGATATTAACACAGTCCAGAGTTTCCTACCCATCTCGTTCCTAATGAAGATTTAAATCTTTAATTTCCTAGATCGACTGCACACTGACTAATATTTAATTTAAACTGTGAAAAGAACAGGACTCCACATGATTAATATGAATCCTCTCCTACCCTTCGTGATGTCCGCTCCCTTGTTGATGGAGGCGAACAGAGCGTTCCGGTCGTCAGAACCGTCGCCGCCGCCACCGGAGGAGCTGCCCAGGTCCATGGGGGGCGGGGGTGGTCCGGGGGGAGGAGGGGGAGGGCAGCCGCCAGCAGGGGCACTGGGGGGGGCGGCAGAGGCCGAGGCCACGGGGCCCTGAGGGGAGGGGAGGGGGGGTTTATTGTTTTATCATAGAGGATGAATTCTGTGGTAAATAAAGTTTCCATCTTTTATAGATTAGATCAAATCTCTTACTAATAAATCACAAGTCTGTGTATGTTCCAGCTAAAGAACTCACACTCTTGCTCCAGGTGAGTCCGGTGGTGTGGTGCTGCTTGATGTAGTCCTGCATCTGAGTCCAGATGGAGACGTAGGCCTTCACCCAGTCCACGTGTGTCTTGTCCCTGTGAATGGGACATACCATCAATCTGATTATCAGTGTGCATTCAAGTCTTAGTCTTGTGTTGAATCTTCTAAAAATGGTCTGGATAACAAATGCTGGAAAGAATTAAAAGCTGAATAGAGAAGGTAACACTGAAGCTCAGCTGGTCAGTCACAGCATGAGGTTTTAGAACATTAGGAGCCAGTTTCTGATCAGCGTGACGTACACGCCGATGTTGGAATGAATGAACGACTTTTCCTTCTAACATAAATCAAGTCCACACACAAGCTGTGATTTCGGGTCTAAACACAGGAAGTCTCGGTTTACGTGCGTCAGCGCTGACTCAGTAAAACTGTGGGATGCTGCGACTTTAAAAAGAGAGAGCCCGGAGGAAGGAAAGGAAGGATGACAGATGGGCCAACAACAGTTTAAAAGTTCCGTTAATGCTTTCATCCATCAGATATGACGCAATTCAAGTATTTGATCATTGTTGAGTTAGAGCCTAAAACTAACGCACGGCAGCTTTAATGAGGATTCTCTTACTTCTCCTTGAACTCCTTGAGCACACGGTTGGTGTAGAACATGGCAGCGTCCTGCATCTCTTTGACATAGGGGCCTGGTTTAGGAGCCTGGGACATACAATATTTGTTAAATGATTAAATCAGTGGTTAAAACATGATTTTTGCACATTACAAAAACTGAAATGGATTATTGATTTGGTGAGATAAGTCAAAAACCTTAAATATATAAGTAGAGTGTTAAGAATTGCAGGTTTTCTTGTCATTTAAAGCCATTTGTATAAAAAAATCCACACACACACACACACACACACAGGTACAATGTTATGAGGATTACACCACAACATTTTTGTCCCAATTACAATTCAGTTCCCCAGCATAGTTTCTGATGAGATTTTCAAGAAGGCGTGCACAGAATGAATGAATCCATTATGTGTAAAGAAAATGTATTATTCATAAGAAATAAAAAAAAATGCACCAACAAAGAGTTAATCTGGTGAACTAACAGTGAAGCTCTGTTGCTGGAATCATGCGTGAGCCAAGAAAGTGTCGTCAGCACGCAGTGACGACCCAATCAGAACAATGGCGTCGCTCCAGTAATTATACACTAAATTAACGTCCCACACACACAGGGCCAAACAGACTTCCTGCCCGTCGACCCCCCCCGGTGCTCACCATGGCGACCCATCCGAGGGCGGGGACGCTCTCGCTGACGGCGGAGAGGTGGTTGAACTGCGGCGAGGTGCGGTTCTGCTCGCGGAACTCCTGGACCTGCTGGATCGCTTTGGACACGGGCTGCATGAGGGACGTCAGAACGGCCTGAGGATGGAAAAACAACGTTGACCCTGAAGTTAAAAAGCTGGTTGTCACGTGTTCGTTTTGACATATTTTGTTGGTAGTGGTGTGTTTTTGTAGAAGAGAAAACTCAAAACTCCAAACTGATGCAGATGTTTGGAAGCCGCTGAAATGATTTGTTACGGGATAAATCTGTAAAAATGATGAAATGCAAAAATAATGTGCAGCTTTCTGTTTTAAATCACTTCATGGACAACATGTGAAGTAACCCAATAACATGAACTTCTTGCACGTTGAACATGTATGTGACTAAATATTCAGCAGGTTAACACGCTTGAACAAGCAGAAAATAACAGCGAGTGTGCAGGAGAATGAAGCGGTTGCAGGGTTGCAACGGCAGAAAAAACAAACATACATAATGAATGCAAATTGTTGGGATTGATTAATCAATGAGCCGTCAGGTTAATTGACTGGTTGGTTTAACTCACGTCAGACGGCTTCTGGCAGGACGAGGCTTTGACGAGGAGCTGTCTCTGACAGGTGAACGCCTGCTTCATCATGTCTGCCTGTGAGGGAGAGAAGAAGAAATGTTTTAACCCGTCATGCTGGTTGTTTTGCAGAATTTGGATCCTTCACTATAATAAGAGTCGCAATATTCACACGCGTAGGCATTTTTTCCCCATTTATCCATTTACATACTAGAGATGAAATGATTTTTTGAGGCAACTATGATTATTATTATTATTTATTCATTAACAGTTACTGTCAGAAAATGGTGAAAAACATTGATTGCTTTGTCTCTAAAACCAAGATGCAACACAAGTTAACTATAATCCTAATTTTCACATTTTTGCATCTAAAGCAGCCACTTACATGTTTCAGGACATCGCCTCCGATCTTCTGGCTGAGGGACAAGTACTCGGCCATGGGACCTTTGACAATCGCGTCAAAGGCCTCGACGAATGCAGATACAGCTTAAAAAAAAACAGTTTGTGTAAGGCATTAAAAAGGATAGACAAAGCAAGCATCTGGGAGCATTTTAACTGGTAGTAGTGTCCAAAACGCATCGATCCATCACCAGGTTTACAGCTGGCAGCAGCTGACTCGTTAACACTAATCGGCAGTGAGGAGGTCAGGGGTCAACGGCGTCAGGGGATTTGTTATCTTGTTTTTGTCCGAGTGTTTGCATGAGTGCGTTTTGTTTTCCCTAACAAACAGGACTCATCTCATCAGACATCTTCTCCTCCCTGATCAGCAGAGTTTTTTTTATGACAATAATTACCTCCCCCAGCAGGCCCGGCGCTGCCCCCCGGGCCCGACATGGACTCCAGACGGCCCACCGCCACCTCCAGCCGCTGCACCAGACTCGCCAGCTCTGCCATACCTGCAACAGGAAGGAGGGGGTTGAGAAAAGGAGCTGACAGCTGGTCAAACTGTGGTGGAGCCACCAATGTGGGGGGGGGGGAAAGTGATTAAGAGCCAGCAGTTCATTTATTTATTATAAACTTATCCCACTACACATTAACTCTTATGACACATTAAAATACAGGTTTTAATTGACACTGACAAAAACAGAAGTAAAATAACAGATAATTATGCAGACCAGACACAAAAACAATCGTCTAATCTTTGTATTTATCACATGCTGTGGATGAGCTTTTAATTATGACTCAGAGGTGGTTTCTGTTCTCACCCACTAATTGGAAGCTGATTTACACCTGGGAAATGATGTGCAGTTAATTGCTGCAGCTGATAAAGAGTTAGTTTGGGAGGACAAAAAAACAAAAACAACAACCTGTGGGTACTTTGGCCTGTAAGGTTTGATGTAATAAATACATGCAACCTCCAGGAATTGCATGTCCACATCTGTCTCTTTACTTCACTAAAAGCCCACATTTAGGGTTTTTAAATCCAACCATGATTACTTTAAAGTCCCAGGACACTTATTCTCTTCACACAAGGCCTGAATGTCACGTTCCTCGTAAACTCAGCGCTGCAGAATTTGAACAGATTTAGCCAAAAAATGTTGGCAGCTGTCACCAGCGGTGTGGTGAACATCAGTGAATTCCACCTAAGGAGTGGTTGAGTAACAGAGACAATGAAGCGCTGTAAACGGGTCAGGACTTGCTGAGTAAAGCTATGTAGATCACTATTAATAGTCGCTTCTGACTCTGCATGCTGCTTTTCATTCCTGGTCCCGGGGTGGTTGCCTGCTTTAAAAACAGCAGAGTTGTATTAATGGATCATTATCGGGCTCCTGCAGAGCGTCGCTGATAATTTAAATCAGGTCTGGTGGGAAAAAACATCTAAAAACATGTGAGGAGGCAGCGGGGCTGAAACGTGAAGAGCGATACAATCTGTGAGCAGCATAATGTGACACACCTAATGAGAAAGGCTGACATTACATAATAGTGTCAGCTGACTCCGCCCCCACCACTCTCAGGTAATTACACCTGGACGACAGACTACTCCCACTAATGAGTCCAGGACGGAGCGGAGCAGATTAACCTGCTGCCACCAGCTCACTTTCACCTTCAGAGACCTGCAGTCAACCTCCAGGTATCTGGTGACGTTTCTGGCTGTGACCTATGAAGGAGGGTTTCCTGATTTAAAGGTTTTCTTAATTTTATTGGTGCTGAAACTCAAAACTGCAAACTGATGCAGATTTTGGAAGCAGCCGACATTATTTGTTATGGGATAAATCTTTAAAAATGATTAAATGCAAATGTGTCGTCCAGATGTGCATGCTAAAACAGCTGGACTTAAAAACAAGGTGAAATGCGCTGCTTTCTGTTTTATAACCACTAAATTAAATCCACGTGTTGGACAAAAAGGTGAAGTAATTGACAAGAAAATGTAATGTTGAATTGAATAAATTATGAGCATGTTTTTTACATTTCCTGTTTTTTCAATGAACCAAATGTTCATTCAATCATGAAAATCGACCTAGAATCTGTCAATGTGATACTTGATGCTTTTGCTAAATCTTATCCAAAACCTAAAGATGTGTATTTATTGCAAGTTGAGGTAGTTCAAATATCATCGTGCTATCATACGGCTCAGACTTGTACCCAAGTTCTGTATGAATCATGCTGTAGAGAACCTATCCCTAAAGGCAGGGTGAGGCCGGTTAGATTCCCTGGAGCTGCAAGTATTCAATCAATGGGTCCATGTATCAGCAGAATTATTTATTCATGTATAACCCTAAGATATATTTCCTGGAGCTACATTACATCACCTTTAAATGCCAGCTAAGTAATATACCTACATCAGCACTATTTTAAAATAACTAATAATAACTTCCTCCTTTCTACGATCTCACTCACTCACTCAGACAGTAAATTAATTTCCCCACCAGGCTTGGTGATAAAATTAGATTACAGCGGGACACTCACCCTTACTACCCTTGACCGGAGTGGCTTTAAGTTCCACAGCAGCTTTTATAGCTGCAGAAAGCAGAGTTCACACTTCCTGGTGTGGTGTGGGGTGAGATGTGACTCACCAGCGGTGGAGGAAGGGAGTGCCCCCCCCAAGGTGAACGTAGGTAGACACTAAACTACCAACACCTGCATGGGAGGGGTGCACTATAGGAACTAACTGTGCTGTTTACACTGACACCAACTTCATCCTGTTTTGTAGAACTACAAATCCCTCCATGGGTCATGTTTGAGCTCCCTGCACATCCTGCTGCATCAGTATAAAACGCTGGATATGTCCCGGTCCCTGTGGTAAAACCACTCGTTTTTTCAAAAGCCAAGTGCTGACCGTCAGGGAAACTGCACCGACAGGACGGGGAACAAGTTTCCAGAGACGCCAGGGGCAGATATAGCAATGACTCAGGCCAAGAATCACGTCTCTCACAACATTTTCCCTTTAAGCACAAAAAGGCCAGAGAGACAAAAAAAAAGGCTTTAAACAACTTCAAGAACAGAAACTTGTTTTTTTTGACTTGGCAGAGTCTGACAGAAAGTTCAAAAGCAGCAATTATTCCATCAAGTGTGATAAAACCATATATACCCCTGTTTTTGTCCAGGAACTAATATACATATAATACATATAAGTGGCTATTTGGAACAATTAGACGAGCAACTAACCACTATTTTGAAGGTCTACTGACCTAATCATTATTGCACTGATTATTTGATTGGTTGTTCAGTTCATAAAATGGTATAAAACGTGGATCAGTGTTTCTCAAAGCTGAACATTGAACCTAAAATGTCATTTTTTTTGTTCACAACCCAAAGATCATCAGTTTACTATTATAGAAGAATAAAGAAACCAGGAAATAATCAGAGAACAGAAGCTGGAACCAGAGAAACTGATCAATCATAATAGTCAACAAGTTACTAATAGTTTGTAATTACTTGATTACAGTAGTTGACTATTCACTAAAGCCCCAATGAATCATGTGCCACAAAGATGTCTCCTCTTTACCAAACTTACTCATTGAAGACTCATTCCTCACATTAAAACTAAGGACACATGTCATGGATGTGGCCTAACCTCTGCAAATAAAAACAAGAGTAAAAAAACATGCTAGAGTTATCTGTAAGATTTGTATAAAACATCTGCAAAGCAAATTAAAGCGTGAACCACACACTGTGGTAAAGGCCGAGAGTGTATTTTGCAAATGTGTTGGGTAAGATCTCTGTACCCAGTGTTGCACAAAGGGCGTGTGCTGCATTTGGCTTTTTGAAAACTGGCCACAGAAAATTCAATTCAGATAAAAGTAGTCATGACATCATTTCAGGTATTGGAGCTTCATTGATCAATTAAACAACTTATAATCGATTGGAGTCATTTCTAAGAAGAAAATTGCATTTTAGGTTAAATGGTCAGATTTGGGAATTATTGATCAAGCTTAACTGACTATCAAAATAGGTGTTATTTGCAGCCCTACAATAAAGTAGAGCTTTAATAATTAATTTGCCAACATTTTCATTCATCACCATCTATTTTGCATATTTTATAATTAATTCTTAAAATTCTCTGGTTCCATCTTCTCAAATCTGATTATTCTCAGGTTTCATTAGTCTTATTTTATAGTAAACTGATGATCTTTGAGTTTAGGTCTAAGTCTCAACTTTGGGCAACAACAATGACATTTTGCATAATTTATGAACCAAACAACTAATCCATTAATTATGTCAATAATAGACTTATAGTTTATTTCCAGCTCTATCAGTCTATGGAAAAGGTGGATTCTACACGTGGACTTTAGAGCCTTTTTCTGCTCTTATAGAATAATAGAATATGTCTAATAGATTATAAAGATCCCTGCCTGTTCATTCGTAGAGCTACTTCAGTGATAGAAATGCTGGTGTGCAGCAGCATGGGAGAAGTAGGTTATGTTAGGCCTGAGTGTATTTAACCTGCCTGGGGACATACAGCCCAGGCTTCCCCTTACATGGGGTTAAAAAAGACAAAAAAAAACACAGGGGGGGGTAGAAAACCCGCAGCAGCAGCGGTGAACCCCTACTGCAGAACCACGGTGGGCTCCAGCAAACCCAGCTCAAGCCGCCGATGTCAACGCGAACACCGGCTCGGCTAGCTACACTGCGGTGGGTGTTGTGGTGAATTCTGCAACCCGAGCAAGTTAGAGCTCGCGACCAACGACTCGCTACTAAAAATTATTCAATAAAAACCCGATGAGGGGATATTACGATAATAAACAATAGTGGAACAAATCTCTGCTTAAAACATGTCTGTGTATCAGGGGGGGGGGAATCGTGCGGGGTGTACGAGAAACGTCACAACACCGCACCGTTCGCTAGCTGGTGTAACGTTAACGTCTGTTTTCATTAAGCGGCCACAGGAAGTAGTCGCTACGCTAGCTAATTAGCTAAAAGCTAATAGTTAAAAAAAGACTTGTGCCCCATTATTATCTCTGCCCTGCCCGCCGCCGAGTGTCTGTCTCTCGGCATTTCCTGGATCTTTCGCTCTGTCACACACACACACACACACACACACACACATATATATACACACACACCCCTCCCTTCAAGCTAATGTTGCAGGAGAAAAGAAAGGAAGTTCACCACATTTCGGGCGAGCGAGCGTCCCGTCGCATAAAAAAGAAGAAGTGTGGAATTAACGGGAAGCTCGTAATATTTAAATGAAACCTGCACAGTCATTGCATTGTTAAATATCGCTGCTGCTAAAAGCGTTAGCCGAACGTTAGCGTCACCAACGATTTCAATACACCATTCCCGAGTGACTGAGCGATGCGGCGCCGCGCCGCCGCTCTCATTAGCGTCATTATTTGACGCGCTAGCGGAAAATACACAACGTGCTTTCGGGGAAAAACGCCGCTTACCTGCTAAACGGCTCAAGCAGTGATTTGGTCCTTTCTGTATCCGCGTCGGTTTGTGAGGGGTGGTGTGTGTCTGTGAGTGTGTGTGCAGCGAAGCTCGCAGACCAGACTGGGCTTTTTTTTCTTCCTGTGTGTGTGTCGGTGAATTTACCCAGCTGTCACCGCGCCGCGTTTCCGCCCTTGTTCGCGCAACTAATTCCTTTCCCATATAAGGGAGTGCGCGAGGCAGCGAAACAAGAAGAAGAAGAAGAAGGAGGAAAAAGATACGAAACAACCGCTTTTCCTTCCCCTCATGACATCTGCTTCTGTATCTGTGTTTTGCACATGTTACCGCTGAAGTACTGCATTGTGGTACAGTTTACTGTACAACACCTGTAGGGATGCAGCGGTGTTATGCAGATTCTGTACTCTATTGGAGCTTTTCTGCTTCTAACAAACTTCCACTACGTGTCACTGCAAAATAATAATTTGAATTTGGTGGAAACAAGATTGCAGAAGCGTGACTTGTGACATCACAAATAGTTTGGAGGCCAGTTCTGGATCGATATTCTGTTCACACAAGTGTGCACATGCATGCTTTTCACTGCCATTTACTTATACTTGTAATATCAATAGTAATGAGTAATAGCAGAAAATACATTTTGATTCTTTAATACAATAAAATATCAGATTACTAAAGTAATATTTTAATAGGTGGAATTTACTTCTGCCATTATTCAAGTTAAGGTACTTGACACATAACTGGGTTTAACCATTTAAAACATCTCTAACACACATCTGTAACAAACCAACATGTCCCAGGTTTAACATTTTGAGTACATTTTGGCTGATAATACTTATATACTTCTATTTAGGATGTTAAATTAAAGGATGTGACATGTAATGGAGTATTTGTACACTGTGGTATTAGTACTGTTAGTTCTCCCACTGCTGCACATCGCTTCTATCTGCAGGCAGGTTGTGTTTTGTTGTTTTCTTGTGCTCCATCGTGCTGGAACATGTTTGCTGAGCTTTTCCTGGCATCTGGAGGCAGGAAAGTATCTGCAGTATTCAGTCACTGGCTCTTTTTTTACTGCAATATAATGTTGAAAAACAGCCACACATACAGAAATATATGTAAATTCTGTATTGATCAAGGGTGTTTTTTTGGTCCCAAATGCTGGGGACTAAGAGTCCCCCAATCCAATCTGTCCATGACCATAATAACATAATACAATATATATATATATATATAAATAATATAAATGTAAAAGATTATGAGTGGTGAAAATGGTTCCTTTAATTTGCATTGTGCAAATAGAAGTGACAGAGCTACAGTATTTGAAAATTATGAGGAATATCTAAATAAACCTTTAGCAGAAGTCAAATATAAGTGGTCAGACTTCATCGCCCTAATGTCACTGATAGGAACTCTTAACTGACCTCTAATGTCCGTATATCTTCCATGAGATGAAATTTTATTACATAATTCAAGAGGAAGGCTTCCATTATCTAATGTTATAGACTCCATCACAGCCATTCTGTGTTAATGGAGCAGCAAAGGACGAACACTCGGGTCAATGAGTTTCCAAAGGTCCGCGAGTGATGACCTACTGAATTTAAACCGATCAAATAGGAAACCAAAAAGGACCAAAAGGGAGTTTGTAGTTAAGCTTTCAGCTATTTCTGAATCTTCCTGTGTCACACATCCCATCTCCTATGAACTGGTAGCTGGGAAAAGGTGGAAAATACAGACTATGAGGGGAAAAAAAAGGGGAAAACCAACATCGTGGTGAACTGCAGGAGCCAAGTGAACACAGGCTGCTGTTTTCTTTATGTCCAACATTTCCCTAAATAAGCAACAAAAGACACATCACCCATAAAACCAAGAACATAATGAAACCTTTTTATTATTTAATTTACAGATTATCCAGTTGCATCAGGTCTGGTCACACAGAACAGAACAAAGAGGGTGATCCTTCACTAAACTATTCATAGCATTTAAATTAAACTCCCTTCATTTCACAGGAACTCGCCTTCACAGTAGACTCCAGTAGAGTCGAGGTCATTTCACCTTTACCGATCGGAAGATGTGGCTGGCCATTCTTGTACATGTAACAGGAGAAATGTGGAATATCGTATCGTCAGATAGGCAAGGAAGTAAATTCTTATTTTTCAGTTTTTGGGAAGATATTTTTAAATAATTTGGCAGCTTTCAGAGTGAATCAACAATCGAATCCGGATATGAATTCCACAAACATTTTCTCGTGATGTGCAAAAAATTCAAAACGTTCAAGAAATGGCTTTTTTTTTTTTTTTTTTTTAACAGTTGGCATTTAGGTGCAATTAATTTGACATAGCTTCACACAAGTTGGCAAAAGACGGGTAAAGAAACTCAGAGTGAAATATAGAAATCATGATGTGCTATAAACTATTGCAGCAGAACTGACATCAGCATGAGATGACTCGACAGTACATATTAGACATTAAACAAAAACAAAACAACTCAATGATTGCTCATTTCACACGTTAATGCTCAGAGTACAGGTTGACCGGAGTCAACGACGTACCCGTGTTTGTTTTTTTTAACATTCAACAAAAGGAAAAAAAGTGACTTAAAGTGTGTGAGACGTCACATTCCAGCTCAGCCAGGAAACGCCGCGCATGCAAAACGCTTCACGCTGTGAGTTGTTGTTGGAGGGAAAAGTCAGAGTTTGGTTAAAGTTTCCCCTCGGTGCAGGAAACACGTCCAGCAGCACTGACGGGACGACAAATGGAAGCAGCTTTTGTTTTTGTGTTTTTAACTTTCTCTACATTCACGTCGTGTGGCGCTCCCGGTGAATCCACGGTAATCTCCTCTCAAACATCGCTTAAGATTAACCTCCCGCTCTTAATTCTATTTCTGGTGAGAATCCTTTTTTTCACAGGGAGTTAACAGTTTCAGGTCTGGACGCACAACACACGCTCTAATGGAAGTTTACCGATGCCCCTACTCATGTCAATCCTTTCTCTCTGTCCTGACAGATTTTCCCTAATCAAGCCCAGTTCAAGTAAAACTAACTGAATATTTACCAGAAGGAAAACAGGGATAAACATGCTCATCCTAAAAAAAGCAGAATAGACCGTCATTGTTTGCTGAAATTGCAGAGACATTAATGCTCAAACACAGATTCAAGTTCACAGATGCGTCATTGAGTGAATCTGGACTTCAGCTGCATTCAGGTTCACTAAAGTCAGGAAAAATAAGTATTTTAGATCATGTGAAAGTGGCCAATGCAGCAAAGGCCACATCCATGGCTTAATCTTTCAGTTTCATTCATCCCTTTTTTCAACTAATGAGACTGAAACGGACAGATGTGAAATTAAAGTAAATAGACTCAGAAACGGTGGTTCAAGCTTTCGTTCCATCAGTGAATAAAAGATGAGTGAGGGAGCGGCGTTCCCGTTCATCCCAGCTGCTGTGGACTTCCTACTCGTTACGTTTCCTCCGTCGTGGAGACTGAAACTGAACTGAAGCGAGCTGCAGACTCATTAAACCGTTGTGTATTCCAGTGTGTATCCTGCAGAGAAGCAAGCCGCCGGAATAAAAACTGATTTTTTTTTCCTCCTGCCGTAAACGAGGACAATCAAACATCTGGGACTCGTAACGCGAGTCGATAACAGACGTAAAAACATACAAACGGCTCTGAAAGAAACGGCTTTAGCACAGCAGCTGCAAAAAAAAAAAAAAAAAAAAAATCACACACACACACACACGCTCGCACACGCACACGCACGCACGCACACACACTCCAACAAACAAACATGCAGCGGCTTATTCTGGTATTGAATCAGTACCAGAACTGCAATCTGCCACTCTTCATGCATTTATCTTTTTTTATTTGGAAGAGAGTCCGTTGCCGTCTTAGCTCTGATTTGGTTGTTCCTTCCGCTGAGCACTAACAAAAATAATTAGACCAGAGTCAACCATTGTTTTTTTTTTTTTTTTTAAACATGGCAGTGTTTGGTAGCATCACGTCGACCCGGAACAGCGCGACAAACGTGGAGTTGGTGTGTGCGGTTTCAGTACATGCGTGTCTACTGGAGGCAAAGTGTGAGCGTGTCCAGTGGGTTTTTGCTGGTTCTTTGTTTCACTGAAGCAGAGTTTTTCTGTATTTTCTCCCCCTGGAAGTCAAGTGTCACTCAGGTACAGTAAAGTCTGATTCTCCCACAGTGTCCAACCAGCGCGTGTCATAGGTGAGGAGGTGACACTACATTCTTAGCGTTTAAATCTTTCTGTGCACAGTGCTCTGCCCCAACTCCTCACAAAAATGGTCGTTTTCTTCCTCTGTTTGGCTCAGTGTGGGAGCAGGGACATTTCATCATAGTGGTGTTTTATCTCCTCCTGTGGGATCACATGTTTCCAGCATGTTTCTCCTCTCTCCCTCTTTCTATGTCCAGGTCAACAGAAGCGAAGGGTGAGGAGTGAGGAAGGGAGGTGGGTGTGTGACAGCTGGAGTGAGTGTGTGTGTGTGTGTGTGTGTGTGTGTGTGTGAGGGCAGCAGCAGCAGCAGGGCTCCCCCCACCTCCTCCCTCGCTATAGCAGCTCCTCCCTCTGCTTCTTGGCCCTGGCGGGGCCCTGGCCGTTCCTCAGGGATCCGTTCTGCGGCCGGAGGAGGTGTCCCCGCTCCTGCTCCGTCCACGGGACGCCGCCCTGCCCGTCCTCGCTGTCCAGGTCAGAGTCCGAGTGCATGAGGGCGGAGGAGGTGGGGGCCGGGGCCGGCTTCAAGCGGCCTGGGGAGGGGCGATGAGGCAAGGAAAGGCATTTCAGAGAGATAATTACTCAAATATCACAAGAAACATGTTTAATTTCTAGGAATAGTTGATCCCAGAGCCAATTTGAAATGGTTTCAAGTCAAATTGTGAGTATTTCAGGGCTCCTGGTAAGTAGTTTCCAATTCAGCTGATTCTTTTAATGTGTGAAAATACTGATTTTTTTTACTAAAATGACAGTTTGTGGTGTTGAAGCTAAAAAGATAATTGGACAATGGAATAAATGTCATGTGGTGTAAAAGTGTAAAACTTGTTAGTTTAACTCTCCCCAACTCTTAGAATAAAAAAACGAGCATGAGCATCACTGGCTGTTTTAAATGGTAGACTATGAGTGTTAAACTATGATAGTTTATCATTTTCAGGTCCTGTAGAGGTGTGACAAAAATATAAAAGCATCTTCTCCTCACCCCTAATATTCATAGACTTTTTTTGAAGAAAGAGAGCTTTGACATACAGCACAGGTCTGGAGATGAACCACAGATTCAGTGAATAAATTCATAACATAACGGTATTTTTTCCTTCTTTAGTCACATATATCATGATTTATTTGATATTTTCCTTGTAATTATCTGGTGGTGGACATGTGTCTTACCAGCTCTGGGTGGTTGTAGCTCCAGACTGTCCTGCTCGTCTGCTTCCAGCATTTTATATCGACTTTTGCTTCTGCGAACTTTGCTCTTACGTCTTCCGGGAGGAGGAAAAAAACACACGTACAGAAATCACTTAGTGTAATCCCAAGAAATGACTGATGTAATATTAAACAACATTTAGTAAAACCATATTTTCATGACTATAAGGCACATTAAAGTCTTATGTTTTCGACAAAATGTCAGTGCGCCCTATGTCTGTATGTAGGGGAAGTGTGGGCATGGATTGTAGATAAAATAACGGGGATGTGCGTTATGCAGAACATGGTTGTTTTAACAAGCTGAAAATGGTAAAGAGACACGCTGATAAAGCACAGTTTAAACTGAAGGAAATCAGCTACACAGCTGAGTTTAAGACATAAGACAGGTGGTACGAGTTGGAGGAAAGACTGGATCAGTGGATCACAGAGCAGAGACTGGATCAGTGGATCACAGAGCAGAGACTGGATCAGTGGATCACAGAGCAGAGACTGGATCAGTGGATCACAGAGCAAAGACTGGATCAGTGGATCACAGAGCAGAGACTGGATCAGTGGATCACAGAGCAAAGACTGGATAAGTGGATCACAGAGCAAAGACTGGATAAGTGGATCACAGAGCAGAGACTGGATCAGTGGATCACAGAGCAAAGACTGGATCAGTGGATCACAGAGCAAAGACTGGATAAGTGGATCACAGAGCAAAGACTGGATAAGTGGATCACAGAGCAGAGACTGGATCAGTGGATCACAGAGCATAGACTGGATAAGTGGATCACAGAGCAGAGACTGGATCAGAGGATCACAGAGCAGAGGCTGGATCAGTGGATCACAGAGCAGAGACTGGATCAGTGGATCACAGACTGGATCAGTGGATCACAGAGCAAAGACTGGATCAGTGGATCACAGAGCAGAGACTGGATCAGTGGATCACAGAGCAAAGACTGGATCACAGAGCAAAGACTGGATCAGTGGATCAGAGAGCACAGACTGGATCAGTGGATCACAGAGCAGAGACTGGATCAGTGGATCACAGAGCAGAGACTGGATCAGTGGATCACAGAGCAAAGACCGGATCAGTGGATCACAGAGCAGATACTGGATCAGTGGATGACAGAGCAAAGACTGGATCAGTGGATCACAGAGCAAAGACTGGATCAGTGGATCACAGAACAAAGACTGGATCAGTGGATCACAGAGCAAAGACCGGATCAGTGGATCACAGAGCAGATACTGGATCAGTGGATGACAGAGCAGAGACTGGATCAGTGGATCACAGAGCAAAGACTGGATCAGTGGATCACAGAGCAGATACTGGATCAGTGGATGACAGAGCAGAGACTGGATCAGTGGATCACAGAGCAGATACTGGATCAGTGGATGACAGAGCAGAGACTGGATCAGTGGATCACAGAGCAAAGACTGGATCAGTGGATCACAGAGCAGATACTGGATCAGTGGATGACAGAGCAGAGACTGGATCAGTGGATCACAGAACAAAGACTGGATCAGTGGATCACAGAGCAAAGACCGGATCAGTGGATCACAGAGCAAAGACCGGATCAGTGGATCACAGAGCAGATACTGGATCAGTGGATGACAGAGCAAAGACTGGATCAGTGGATCACAGAGCAAAGACTGGATCAGTGGATCACAGAGCAAAGACCGGATCAGTGGATCACAGAGCAAAGACCGGATCAGTGGATCACAGAGCAGATACTGGATCAGTGGATGACAGAGCAGAGACTGGATCAGTGGATCACAGAGCAAAGACTGGATCAGTGGATCACAGAGCAGATACTGGATCAGTGGATGACAGAGCAGAGACTGGATCAGTGGATCACAGAACAAAGACTGGATCAGTGGATCACAGAGCAAAGACTGGATCAGTGGATCACAGAGCAAAGACTGGATCAGTGGATCACAGAGCAGATACTGGATCAGTGGATGACAGAGCAGAGACTGGATCAGTGGATCACAGAACAAAGACTGGATCAGTGGATCACAGAGCAGAGACTGGATCAGTGGATCACAGAGCAAAGACTGGATCAGTGGATCACAGAGCAGAGACTGGATCAGTGGATCACAGAGCAGAGACTGGATCAGTGGATCACAGAGCAAAGACTGGATCAGTGGATCACAGAGCAAAGACTGGATCAGTGGATCACAGAGCAAAGACTGGATCAATGGATCACAGAGCAGAGACTGGATCAAAGCCTTATGTGTGTGTTAAATACAGTAATGACACAGAACTGAGACCGAGCTTTTTAGTACGGTGCCTTATGGTCGTGAAAATACGGTAATTGTTTTTATAGGAACGGTTCTCACCTGTTACAGCAGCACACCACTCCCCAGACAAACGTTGCTATGGCAACCACAATCATAAAGGATGCTATAGTCACATAGAGAACACTCCACTCTGAAAATAAAATAATTATTATTGTGACTATTATATTGACGGGTACAGCATCCCAGCAGATTCACTCTCAGGCTAAAACACTTTATTCAGATTAAATTCCGTCTCACCACAGTTGCTCTCTGCGTCGCCCAGCTGAGCTCGGATGAAGTTCTCCATCCAGAACGGGTGGCAGACGCAGCGGCGTGTGAACGAGTCGCACTCGCCATGACTGGAGCAGTTCAGCTGGCAGACTGGAGAAGAGAGAGAGAGACTTTAACATCCAGGATCACCAGTGAGAGACGCACAAGAGGAGAAGAGATGGCCAATATCTGAGGGACTTTGTGAGTCATTATTTCAGCATTATCTTAAAACAAAGTGGTGTTGGGTCAAGATGAATTAGAGTCACCTTCCTGTGGCTTTTGGCTCAAAGAAATCAAATATTCTCTTTCAACGTTAGCTTCTATGTCGTACTCACTGACTGTATCCACCCGCCGAGCCTTGTAAATCAGGAAGTCGTTCTTCTGTTTGCGCAGCTTGTTGCGGAGGCTGAACGCGACGCTGTGGCCGGACAGAGGGGGGCGCCCCGGGCCGCCGGACACCAGGAAGACCAGCCGGGTGCTGCCAGGAGGGGGAGGAGGAAAACACACCGTACCGTCACCGTCATAACGTATTATCTCAACCATGCAGATAATCAGAATCAGGTGCTAATTCAGTCACTTTTAGGTCAAGAACAGAGCTTCATGGAAGGTGTTATTATGGCTGTGCAGCTGCATCCAACCATCTGCATCTCTGGATTTAATTTATAAAGAACAACCTCAAAATGCACCATGTCTTGTCTTGTCATACCTGGTTTTTGTTTTTAGTTTTAGCAACACTAGGTAAAAGTAGCCTTAAGCTACTGCACTTTATTTATATTTAAGAACCTAGTTTAGAATTGTCTCATCCTGCACTTTAATGTTGTACATGTAAATGCATAGGATAGAGGGATAGTGCATGTGAAGAAATTGACAATAAAACTGACTTTGACTTTAATTAGGTGGTTGCCAGGACAACGATACCTGTACCATGGGAGTCAAGGTATAAAGAGATATAGTGCATGTACCCGTGCATTTTCAGCTTTTACTCTGCTCTGATAAACGGGGTGACGGAGGTGCAGGGTCTCCCACCTGTGCTCATTGAACGCACTGATCTCCCGCACCACGATGTCGCTGTCGAGGACCCCCAGCAGCACGCCGACCTGCCGCAGCAGCATGTCGCGCTGGCGGTGGGACACCTGGGACACGGGGGTCTCCAGGACCAGCTCCACCAGGTCCCGCTCCCACACGTCTGACAGGGAGAGAGGGAGAGAGGGAGATTAGAGGGGAAAACAGGCGGATCTCAGGATCCATCTGATGCTCTGAATTCTGGGAAAGAAGCCAGAGCATGGAGAGAGGGATTAGTCTCTGGTGTGTGTGTGTGTGTGTGTGTGTGTGTTGAACGCCGACCTGTCCAGCCTTCTGCCGGTCAGTCTGTCGCTGCGCGGTTTGCAAACACTTGTTTAGAGGAATAAACAAAGTCCAAACAAAAGGTTTTCTAATGATTAGACAATTAATCGATCAGTTACCACCTATTACATTAGTCACTATTTTAATATTTCCACTATTTCATCAACTAGTAGATTAAATAAGGTGATCTTTTTTTCACATCAGCCATATTGAAATCAAACAAACAGATGTTTCTAATGATACTGATTAAGGTTCTATTTAGTGCAGCAGAGGATTTACAACCTGCACAACAGCAACAGGTCGACTGAATTTGACCTGAATGGAACCTCAATTAGTATCAATGGTAAAACCTGTGTTTTATATCTAAATCATTTTCATGAAAAAAGGTTAATTAACAGATTACAATAAAAATGATCTTAAATTGAAGCCCTAATCTAGTTGTCTCATTAAAATATTCAGATGATGGATGATGAACTATTACATTAATCACCAAGTATTTTGATAAGAAATTAATGGATTAGAGTCATTTTTAATGATAAAATGTCCAAATTCTCTGGTTCCAGCTTCTGTTCTCTGATTATTTCCTGGTTTCTTTATTCTTCTATAATAGTAAACTGATGATCTTTGGGTTGTGGACAAAAAAAGACATTTTAGCTTCAATCTTCAGCTTTTACCAACACTGATCAACATTTTACACCATTTAATGAACCAAATAACTAATCAATCATTTAAATATTAAGTAATATAAATTAAATTGACTATCAAAATAGTCTTTAGTTGCAGCTCTAGTGTAATTATATCTATGGTGTTCCACCCATTGTCACATTCAGTGTGTAAAAACCAACTGACCCAGAGTACCAAGGGCACGTCAACACGAACACATACAAGAAAGCAGCATAAATGTGTGTGTGTGTGTAGATGCAGTAGGTGTGTGTGTGTGTGTACCTGACTTGACCTCCACCGACCCCCTGTCTGTGCTGGTCTGTCCTTTGCTGTCCGTCACCGTCAGGGTGAAGCTGTACTTCCCCGTCACCAGGTTCCCTAAGAACAGCACCGCCTGGTGGTCGGAGTTGTTCAGCACGTCCTGTTGGAGCCACAGACGTTTGCAGATCAGCTCATGAGAAGGCGCCAGTAGCTTTGAGTTATAGTGTCATCTACTGAAATAGACCTCACCCCTGCAGCGGGGCTGCTGTCGTCCCTGGTCCACAGGTAGCTGACCCCCCCCTTGTCATCGGTGGAGTGGGATCCGTCCAGCGTGGCGGTCTTCACGGGCAGCAGGATGGGGGGGCTGGACACAACGTGAGCCACGGGCGGCTGGTCCAGTTCTGAGAGGGAAACAAGAGGTTAAAAGACAGAAAGGAGGACGTGCAGCAGCGTACTGCACACACACACACACACACACACACACACACACACACACACACACACACACACACACACACACACACACACACACACACACACACACACACACACACACACACACACACACACACACACACACACACACACACACACACACACACACACACACACACACACACACACACACACACACACACACCTTCTCTAACGATGACGGACACGGTGTCGCTGCTCTGCAGCTTCCTCTCGTCCGTCACTGTCAGCGTGATCTCGTACGTGCCGACCTGGAGGCCCGTCACCGTGGCGATGGCGCTGTCCGCGTTCTCGATCTTCACGCCTTCAGGACCCCTGACGACGGGACAGGAAACCGTGAGGAGGAGGAGGAGGATATACCGGATTAAACCAATGACACCGACGAGTAAAACTAAATTTTCCTTCATATATTTTAATTCTAACATTAAAACCCACTGATTCCTACAACAGTGAGACTCATTCATTTTCACTATAATTCCACTATTACAGAATGTAGAAGCATTTGTATAGAGGACTGCCATAATTTAAAATAGATAAATAAAGT
This sequence comes from Eupleurogrammus muticus, assembly GCA_036785175.1. NCBI lineage: Eukaryota > Metazoa > Chordata > Actinopteri > Scombriformes > Trichiuridae > Eupleurogrammus > Eupleurogrammus muticus. The sequence continues at coordinate 455,080 of JAYKQN010000039.1, read as the reverse complement.
TAATTTAATAGTATTTATTTTCTTTTATTTGTTGTTATTTTCCCTTTGCACCTGAATTTATTTAATTTCAAATTTTATTTTACATTTTATATGTTGAGGTAAAAAATTTAAAAATGTGAGCAAATAAATAAATAAATACAATAAAAAATAAAATGAAAAATCAAATAAATGTGAACATTATGACATTACAAAAAAAATTAAAATTAAAATCTCTTAAAAAGGTTTAAAAAAATTTTAAAAACATGCTATCAACAAGTTTTATTATATGTTATATGTTTTAAAATATTGTTATTATTGTATAATAAAATTGTGACTTTTGTTGAAAAAAAAAGATAGAAATGTCCATTTTCAGAGACCTGATGAATGCTTCTTAAAACTGTATTTTAAAACGTTTTGACTTTCTCATCTTGCCAAACATTATTTGTCACTGACCCATAAATCTATTTTATGAATGAATTCATTAGAAAATTAGATAAATATGGACATTTACTTGTATATTCATTCATGTACATTTTTTAATTTCGGTTTAAGGCAGTTTCAGTCATAATTCTGGCTTTGGTTTTCTGACACTTTCCTCTATGAAACATCTTAAGCACAAACTACTAGTCATCCTGTTGTGTGTGTTTCTCTGGGCAGTTTTCTACAGACAATAATATCTGTGGTGCTGTGATCAGGGATCCTTCCTGTGTGTGTGACGCTGCAGTTGTGACTGACTTGGTCTGCTTCCAGTGGTAGGAGGCGATCTTCTGGTCGTCGCTGCTCTTGCTGCCGTCCAGCGTGGTCCGGTCCACCGGCAGCGTCAGCTCCTTCTCTGGCCCCGCGTCAGCCACCGGAGGCTTGTTGTTTTCTGGAGGCAAGGACACACGAATAACCAGCGCTGGTTTCAACACTCACAGACCTTTTAAACTACAACCTACAGAGTGCCTAATCAATAGTCATTTCACGTGTTAACCAGTGTTTCTACGAACGTGAAATATAGAAGATTAAAACCTGAAATTTATCTGTTGGTTTGACTGGATTGATTTTGATTAACAGTAATATCTGCTGAAGAAAAGGTATTGGAAAAAGTAATTAATTAGTCAGTAATTTCAGTGATGTCTGACAAGGATGTACAGAAAGTGCAATAATTAGTTAGATAAAAGTAGACATGTGCATAATTTTCAGCATCCTAACAGAAAAACAACATCAATATTTCAGTAGATTTTGCAGGAAAAGCAGCTTTTTAAACATTTCCTATAGCTACCTATGGTCTGGATTCTGGTTGAAGGTGTTTTTTGATCAATAATTAATAATTCTACTTTATAAAACATCTTTAGCTCAGTCAAGTTTCAAGATTTCTGAATATTATATAACTGTCTGCTTGTAATCACACCACAGATTTTCAATAATATGGGAGTTACAGAATGTTGGACTTGATCCTCTGCATAATTTTAAAAAAAAATCTTGAAAATTATAATTCCTATAAATGTACTATGGACTTTTTCTGACTGAACTAAAATGAGACTAAATAAATAATTAAAATTCATTAAATACATGTTAGTAATATTATGGTATGAGGAAAATAAATTAAGATAAGATAAGATAAGATAAATTATTAATATATACACACACACACACAATAATTATAATTATTAAATTAACACTGCCCAGTAGAGAAAAACAATTAATGAAGCAATAACTGGTATGCATCTGAATTATCATAGAGAAGCCAACTATGATATAAAGCTGTAATAAAGTAGCTTATACCTGTGTGGAGGTCAGTGTGTGGATAAATACTGTGGAATACATGGAATTTCTAACGTCACTCTGGCGTTTCTCTTGGACATTACTCAGGTTGACGTGGTCTGACCTTGTCCACATCCTGATGTTTGTTCACAGAACTGTTCAAACACTGAAAGGATCTTTTGCTGCCGTGTGTGTGTGTGTGTGTGTGTGTGTGTGAGTGTTCTCAGCCGGCTGCTGCTTATATAGGTTGAATGTCCACATGTGACTGAGTACAGTATACAGTACCTCCACTCCACTGTATAGTTTCCTATCAGAAGCGTGAACAGTGCTGCATGATGTATAAACACAGCTACACACTCTTTAGACATGTGAGGTGTATTTGCTTATAGAGTAGAACGTGTTAGAGGGGAAAGGGTCAAATAAGAAGTAATACAAGGACAAAAAAGAACAAAAGAAAAGACAAAAAGTGCTGACTGAGGAGTCTTTCTTGATAATTCACCTCTCTCTCCAAGTTTTCTAAAAAATCAGGCTTAAATAATAATAAAACCAAAACACCAGTCAATGAACAAAAAACAAATCTATATACGATGAGTGACTTTTTAAGGAATTTAGTACATTGCAAAGCAAGAAACTGAAGTATCTTGACTCTCAACCAACAGTTTTTTTGTTTTTGCATGGGGGGTATATTTTTTTTGCATCTTTTGAGCTAGACAGGAAAGGGGGACAGAAAGGAGTAGTATGACATTTATATACGTCATACAAGGGGGTTTGAGGGAGTTTTATCTTGTACAATGTGAGAGTCTAATGATGTTTGTACAAACCATAAAGCACACTGGGGCAAATCTGCAAGTTGTAATTCTGGGCTATACAAATAAAGTTGAATTGAAATTGAATAGAATATACAGGAAGGCTGTGACCAGCCAGGATTCAAACTGAGGACACATGCAGATACAGATCTTAATAAGGGAAAATATCTTGTATTTGGTACAGTTAGTCCAACACTGAGTACAATTTTCTTACTTTTTAAGACTTATTTTTATAATATTACTGCACTGGCAGATATTTTAGCTTCTTAAAACAAGGCCAAATTAACCAAAATCAGGTGCAGTCAGATAATTGTGCTCAGTATTGGACTTTTTACAGTGCATACAGAGTCGTGCTCCATGGGGCCACCCTGACCCTCCACTGCTGGTGTTTGGGTGTCGTGACCCCCCCCCCCACCCCTTCACCCCCCCTTTCCGCTCACCTGGCTGCACGATGACAGTGACCTGGGCCGTGTCCTGCTGCCCCGCCGAGTCCGTGACCGTCAGCTGGAAGGTGTAGTCTCCCTCCTGCATGGCCGACAGCTGCAGGATGGGCGTCCGGACGCCCTGGAGCGCACGAATCAGAGAGAGGATGTGATGCTGGGGTCAGGACTAACGGGACAGATAATAGGTGAAAATATAGGAGGGAAGCGGGGTTCAGTTTCTATGCCCCACATATCTGGAAAAATTCCTGCCTCCTAATAATGTAATGTCTTGTCCTTGCTTTAATTTCAAATCACTCTGAGCTATTGAACTGTGCTATACAAATAAACCTGTCTATCATATACATACTAATCATCCTAATATGGAATATGTTTGCGACTAATGCCCAATGTTACATATACGTCTAAATACAGATTTTTGGGATTAAAAATTGTTATTCTGAAAGAATAACTTTAGAAATGTGTTGTATGTGGCCCTTAGTCTATGGTATAACACACATCATTTTCCTTTAATGATAAATAAACAAGTTATTCTTATTTTAGAAAAACTTAAGGAAAAATAAAACTTGAAATAAGATAAATTATCTTCCAAAGGAATATGATATTTTAAAGATAAATCTACTCATAAGCCACTTATCACACAAGTTCACTTCACTCTGTAGTTCAGTCTGGACACAAAAAGGTTCATTTATAAAAATGAGGAACTTTCATAGCATCCAATCAGCAGCTCTGCTTCTAATGAACCACACCTCCAATATGAAAATGAAGTCCGAGCGTGGGAACCTGCAGGACCAGGAAGTGACTCACCTGCATCTCCACCACCTTGTCCTTGCTCTCGGAGCTGAGCGACCACTCGTAGGCCAGAGAGTCGTGGTCGTCCGTGCTCAGGTTACCGTACAAGGTGATGGAGTTACGTGGCAGCGTGATCACCTGGATGGGCAGGTAAAACAATAAAAAAAAATTACAATTAAATGAGTCAGTGACTTATAATAATGTTTTATAGAAGGAAGTGTCAGAAACCCAAGGTTAAAATCATGGAGGACAGAAACTGCTCAATGTTCAATAATAAATGAATGACTCCATACATGAATAAAAACATCAGTAAATGTCCATATTCATCTAATTTTCAATTTATTTATCCAAATAATTTATGGGTCGGTGACAAATTATGTTTGGCAATATGAGAAAGTCAAAGATGTTTTAGTTAGTTCATATTCTTCATCAGGCCTTTATGTTGGTTTCTTGCCAATTGAAAGTCCATTTGTACCATTATATATATATATATATACATACACACATATATATATATATATATACATACACATACACACACACACACATATGTCCATATTCATTTAATTTTCTATTTACTTGTCAATTGAAAGTTCATTTGTACCATCACACACACACACACACACACACACACACACACACACACACACACACACACACACACACACACACACACACACACTTAAATGAATATGGACATATATGTGTGTGTGTGTATATATATATATATAAATGTGTATATATATATATATATATATATATATTTCTATTTACTTGTCATTTGAAAGTCCATTTGTACCATTATTAATATTAATATATATATATATATCACAATTTTATTTGACAGGGAAACATGTGAAATATTTTTTTTTAATATTTAACCTAGTTTCTGGCATTTTTTAAGCACGCTAAACAATCTGCTACCAGGTTTTAATGGGCTGCACCACCTGCTCTTTGTGACAGTATCCCTAATACACTTTGACATATATCAGGTCATCGTATTCAGCACAAATAGATGTTTTTAAAAGCTACGACAGGTGATAAAGGAGCCGTACGGACCTGGATGGGTCCGGCGTTGGCCACAGGGCGGTAGTCCTTGGCCTTGTTGACGGTCACGGTGGCCTGGGTGGAACTGGTGGCTCCATCAGAGTCTGTTACCGTCAAACTGGGAAATAAATAAACACACCAATCATTCAAAAACTGAGCTAAACGTCCCTTTTATTGAATCATAAAACACTCAGAACAACATGGAAACCAATACAGGATGACATCGTGCAGTTATCTCTACTATAACACTTCATTATTCCAAGTGAACTTTAAACTGCAAATAAATCATGTTCAGGGAATAAAGACTTCAAATACAAAACAGTAAAAGTGCAAGATAAGGGAGCTTTGAATAAAAGGTTGTTTATTCAGGATTCATTTTTAGCTGCAATGTTTCAGGATGTTAATCTTAAATCAATAATAGACTGTAGTCCTATATTATAGAACACTGTAAAACCACAATGAGCCTCATATATAACAATGTTGGGGGGATCAGAACCTCAGATAAGATCAAGAAAAGTGCATTTTATTGGGCCTTTAAATAAAAGGTTTTTTATTTTACCTACATTTTACCTACTACTTTAAGCCAATAATTTATCTTCTATTCTAATAATCTAATCATGCAATTCATTCATCATTCATGTCATTCATTTAGAATTCAGTTTACCTGCAAAGTTTTAAGATTTTATTCTTAAACCAATGAATAAACAAATATACATTTTTCTACCATTTTAATCATGAATGACAAATGCACAATGAATATAGTGATTGAGTTTATTTTTTGTGCCTTAAACTGCAAATATATATCAAGTTAAAGGGATTAAAATCCTGAAAACTACACAATATGGGACCTTTAAATATATTTTTAAGGTTTTGAGTGACTTTAACCAATCCTTTCTATTATGTTTATTATAGACTCTGTATCCACAGTATGTGCTGGATTATAATTAAAACTAAAAAACAGGTTTTTCCGGCTCTAGAAAGCCGTTAAAGCCTGGAGGTGATTATTTTTTTTTTTTTTATATCTAGGTGATCCACGCGTACCTGAACGTGTAGTTCCCCGGCACCAGGCGCATCAGGGTGAGGACGGGGGTGTCGGCGGAAACCTTCTCCTCCCTCAGGGGACCTTTGACCTCCTCCCAGTGCCACGACACCACCTTGTAATCGTCTGTGCTCTCTGGAGGGAGAATAAAAGAAATGTTCAGCCTCAGGAAGCAGCCTCTCTGTGGTTGGTTCAGTGTGTGTGTGTGTGTGTGTGTGTGTGTGTGTGTGTGTGTGTGTGTGTGTGTGTGTGTGTGTGTGTGTGTGCGACTCACGGCTGCCGTCTATCACCGTGGAGCTGGTCGGCAGGGAGATCTCTTGGAATTTGGGGGAAACGACGGCAACGGGAGGCTTGTTTACCCGCGGCTCTTTCAGGTGGAAAACAGGGACGGAATGTCGGTTAATGAGCGCCGCAGCGAAGTCAGCGAACGCGACTCGCGCGGGAGGAGACGGCGACGCGACGCGAGCCGCGTTTCTACTGTCAACACCAGCCCTTCACTGCCCGATCACAACTAGAGAAGCTGTTTACACAAAGAGAGACAATAACCTGGACCTGAATAGTCACAGCATCTAGTAACCATCAGCAGTGGGGGGGATTAATTATAATTAATATAATTACTCTCACTATAACAATAATAATGATAGTCCTGCTGTAAATACCAAACGTGTTAACTACTGTATGTTCACAGGTAATTATATTATATTGAAAAACATGAGACTGATGGGGCAGGATCCAGGGACTCATAATATAATAATAAGGAATAATAACATTTTTATCTACAAGTAAAACAAAGACTGAATGTAAGGAATACCATATTTAAAAATATGTATTTCCTATTATTTGTGTATTATTTTCAGTTTGCACATGAAGTCATTTATGTTCAGTTTTTTATGCTGAGGTGGAAATACAGAGAGAAATAAATGACAGGGTGACTATATAAATAAATAAATTTAAAAATAGATAAATAAAGTGAAAAATTAAATAAATGTGGCATTTAAATAATACACACAAATAAATAAATGAATGAAAAATTAAATATAAATATATAGGAATTACACTGCCTGAACAAAATTTATAAATAATAATAATAATAATAAATAAATAAATGAATTCATATCTCATTCACATATATATATATACATACATACATATACATATATATATATATATATATATATATACATACACACACACACACACACACACACACACATATATATATATATATACAAATTACATTACATAACATGTACACAGTGTAAAGTGAAGGTGTCGTTGACGTCTCTGAACACAGGAAACATGACTAAACTTCAAAGATCAGTGAGATATGAAAGTTGACCTGAAACATCCTAAGCAGCTTAAACAGTTGTTGTGTTCGTGTTTCCAGTCTGCAGTAATCCTTGTTTTACTGAATCCTCACCTGGTCTCACCGTGACATTGACGTAACCCTCTCCGTGGGCCCCCTCCCCGTCCACCGCCACCTCGAACTCGTACAGACCCACGGTCAGCTGTAGGACGAGGGAGGAAACTTTCTGTTCATGCATTCACCAGAGCCGTGGCTGCGTGGTTTTCTTATTATTACTTGAAGAGGACGTCTCTACCTGGCTGAGCTTCAGGGTCTTTCTGTGTTTCCCCTCCATCTCCCCGCTGTAGTCTTTGGGATGTGTGATCAGGCGCCAGTCGAATATATAGTGAGTCCCTGTATAAAGGAGAAGCAACGGTAAATAAACACGTGTGATGTGTGTTAAACAAAACTGCTCATGCATTTAAGCTGTTTAAGAATCCTAGACTTCCTGATACAGGTGCAGATAAAAGATCTTGAGCATGACAAAAATGATGACGCGTGATACTACTGAACACCAAACATATCACATTACTGTCAGTTGCAATCAGGATATATAAAATGTACAATTGATACTCATTTTTTTTAATGTTTTTCTGGGGTCAAATCCCTTTCACCTTTACATGACACTCTATCTTGATTATGGTCATTTTTTTAAATGCACATATACATCCTAAAACTATTTATCAAGGTTTATTAAGTTGTTTATATTCAGTTTTTTTACAAGGTGAGAGAAAAGTCCACAGATATAAAAGTCCACAGTACTGTATGCGTCTACGTCCGTATTAACCTGCTAAAGCGACAGGTGAGGCGCTATGAGGGGGCGGAGTGTTCTACTATGAATACAATTAATTTAAGATTTTTCCAGACGGGGAAACTTTTAAAAAGTCGTTTTTAGAAAGGCAGACTTCATGGTGTAACAAAGCCTTTCACTGTAATAAAACTACGTCTCAGAGAAACACTGTGTGATAAACATCGTGCAGCACGTTTCCTGCTTCCTGTGGAGCCCGTCTCACCTGGCGGGGGGGTCGGCACCACGAAGGCGTTGAGCTCCACCTCGCTGCTGGGCAGCGTGACCTCCACGCTCTTCCCCGCCGACACCACCAGCTCCCTCACTGCAGAATAATATAATCAGGATTTATTGTGATGCGCACACACACACACACACACACACACACACACACACACACACACACACACACACACACACACACACACACACACACACACACACACACACACACACACACACACACACACACACACACACACACACACACACACACACACACACACACACATTTTTAACTCATATCACCTATTTTGCAGATCCACCACACACACAGCGCAATATTAGCATTCATATATGAATTTAAGTCAAATCTAGTCAAGTCGAAATCTCCTTCGTTTTAAGTCCTGGGGGCAGAGTTAAAGGGATAGTTCAACATTCTGGAAAAAACAGACCAGCTACTATTAGTGGTTAATGCTACACTCAGCAAATACACAACCCATTCACTGGGATATGAAATACTGACACCTGAAGCAAACACTCAGGAGTATTTTCTTCCGTGAGCTTGAACATGTGTTGATGAGATCCCTCCGCCGAGCAGCCCTGTGAAGTCTGGCTGCACTTTTATTTTGAAAACACTACTTTCTCGTACAGTTTGTCAGGTCACAACTCGTCCACCTGGAGTTTGAGAAGTTTTAATGAGGGGGACTGTAGATTGTAATGATTCACCATACTAACCTGTATTTACTCAAAGCTGTTCACATAGTGTATGTGCATTCACATGAATTAGATCGATTCCAGCTCAATGGAGATATTTTCCTTCAGGGAAGAGAAACCGAGCATACGAGTTATTCCTGTTTGTAGAAGCCCAGCGTGTCTCAGCACATTCCTACTGCTCACATTCATCTGGCTTCACACTGACAGCGCGCGCACACACACACACACACACACACACACACACACACACACACACACACACACACACACACACACACACACACACACACACACACACACACACACACACACACACACACACACACACACACACACACACACACACACACACACACACACACACACACACACACACACACACACACACACACACACACACACACACACACACACACACACACCCAGAAATGACATATGAGCGGCCTGCCGAGTGTTAGTTAATCAGAACAACAGCCAGGGACTGACGAGTGTTTGCGTTTTGTTTCTCCAGCCCAGTTGAGTGTGTGATGGACAAATGCAAACTGCTGTGCAGCCAGGTTTCTGTTACACCAAATCAGTGCATAATCAACACATGAAGTGGGGGTGGAATCAAATGCAATTAATTGACAGATGTATTTTACCAGCATGCGTCGGGGCTGCGATGACCGTGGCGGTGGTGGTGGGGGGGGCGCTGACTTCGCTGCTATTGGAAGACGCGGCGGCATCGTCGGCGCCGTCCGCCGTGGAGTTGTGTTGGGGGGGCGCGGCGCTGCCGTTGGCGAGCTGGCTGACGTTCCTCTGGGCCGGCGGAGGAAGCGCGATGGTGCTGGGAACCGTCGGAGGAGGAGGATGGGGGGGGTCCAGTCTGGAGGTTTCCTGGCGAGGGAGAAGAGACAAGAACTCAGAATAACACGATGACACGCTGCAAAAAGCTGGAACGTTAACCAAGATTGAGTAGATTATTAATTAATTACGAAATCAAGGATGAAGAGAATTCTACCCAATATTGGACCAATTGTACCAAAACAAGGATATTTTCAATTAAGATTACAGTGAGACTTCTTAAATGACTCCCAAATAATGTATAATATGCACCAGGAAAGTCTGCACTGAAATACTGAAATCACGATAAGTGGAAATATCTTGTTTTTGGGTAACTGGTACTTATTACACTGATATTTTAGGTTTTTCCTCATTTGGGTCAAAAAAGACTAAATTGACGAAAATGAAGAAAAATATTAGTCTAGTCTACTAAGCTAAAGTGGAATAAGATAATTCTACTCACTTTTGTGAATTCTATTTTCACTTGTTAAGATTTCAGTTTTTGCTAAATTTCCTGCTTCGTATTATATATATAATTTTTTTTTACATCACAATTCCTATTTTACAAAACCAAACGCAGAATTAGGGTGTGAATTACTTAAGAAAGTACACAGAAAATAAGGAATACTGTCTAAACACACAGTTTGTGTAGTCTAACGAATTTATTAAAATAAGCCAACGATGTAGGAGTTGATATAAACTTTTAAAACAAACCCGTAGAGTGAGTATTTACCGTGCTGGTAACGTGTTCTGTGAGAGGTTTGTGTTTTCCTGCATTCGGTCCATGCAGAGCCCTCCGACGCCTTAAAGAGACGGGACCCTAAAAAAAAAAAAAAAAACTGTTAGCTTTCAGTTTTGTGGTTGGCTACGGCCACGTTAGCCTGTGTTAGTGGGGAATAAAGTAAAAAGACAGGTTTGAATGGTGATAAAATGGTGGGATGGGGTTTGAACTTTTTTATTTTTGTAAAATATATCTTGTGGCACAGAACTCAAACACGGGTCTGCTGCTTATGAGGCCAGAACACTACCCCCTACACCACCACTGTATATGCATGGGAAGTTTTAACGATAATAAGATAAGATGAGATAAGATAATCCTCTTTGTCCCACAGTGGGAAAACCGCATGAGCAACAGCAGCAGGACAGAGAAATTAATATTTTAAAAATATTTGTGTAGAGTCTCACAGCAGAAATAATAATATAAAAAATATGTAATATATAATAATACAATATATATATATATATATATTAGATATTTTGACTATCCCTTCAAACTATTTTATAACCATCTTGCTATGCACCAACTATATATCTCAGATAAATGAAGGAACAGACTGACAGATGCTCCTTGCTTTTTAGAATAAATAATAGATGCAAATCATCACATATGAATTGCTATTTCTCAACTAATTGGGATATAACTGAATTAAACTGATTAGTTAATTGCAGGTGAATCAATATAATAATAGACAAGTATTCCCATCTACAAGGCCTAACAACCAGTCAGAAGCAGCTTTACCTTGGAGAGCAGCTGCAGGAGGCCCAGGGACTGCTGGTGGGGCTGGGGCAGGGTGGACACCAGGCAGCCCCCCGTCCGCGAGCAGCCCAGCAGCACGCAGCGCCCCCCCAGGCTCCACACGGCCCTGCAGCCGGGCTTCAGGCAGCATGTCTCCCAGCACGTGGCCCCCCCGCGGCCGTCCGCCAGCGGGTACCAGCCCAGGCTGATCACGCTGCTCCAGTGGATCCCCAGGACGCCGCCCGTCACCCGGCACAGGTTGGCCGACACGCCTGGGAGGACACGGGGGGGGGACGGATAACAGTTGAAGGTTATGGTGCAACCGCATGAAAAACTTTGTCAAATAGGAGATGTGGTGTTTTAATAAGCTGAAGGAGGAGAAAAGACGATGAACTCAGAACAACACAGTGAATAACACAAGAAAACTGAACTTTAACCAGTAAAAATATGTTGTTTTTGGTACAATAAGTTCAATATTAAGTTGAATTGTCATATTCCACTAAAGAAAATGTCAATATTGGACCAATTGTACCAAAAACTAGATGTTTTCACTGAAGATTACAGTGAGATGAGCAGCAAATGTTAGTCTGGTTTTCTGAAGCTAAATGATCTGCCAAAGCAATAAGACAATTCTACTCAATATTGGACTGACCGTACCATAAACTAGATATTTTCAAGTCTTATTTCCAGGTGCATATTATAGGTTATTTATTTTTACTTCACAATTCCTGTTTGACAAAACTATTTGGTATGACAGCAACAAATAGGGTGTGAATAATTTAAGAAAGTACACAGGAAATGTCTAAATTTATGGTTTTTGCAGTCTAACGAATTCATTGAAACAAGCCAACTATGTAAAAGTTAACATAAAGAAGTCATTTTTTTTGTTGGTTCATTTCTGTTTTTTTTCCATCTTCATTTTGTTTTTATTTATATTCGTAAAACTAAGGTTATGGTCTAATTTTTAGACAAATTATATTCTATCATGATCTTTTGGCAGAAGTTGAAGAATATAGAAAAAAATAATAAAGTGCAACTGTTGTGTAACTTTTTTCTAATTTTCATTTTCAAATTAAATTTTTGAATTTTGAATCTGATCTCATTTTGATTTTAATACATTCAAGTTCAAGTTACATCTTGATGCTTTTATGTAGATTTGAATCACCTTGTTGTTGAAATAAAATTTACCTTAACTTTAAAAAAAAAAAAAAAACTCTCAGGAGGCCACAAGGTCAGGAGTAAACTACCTATTTTAAATAATGTTATATATATATATATATAAAGCAAATCGCTAAGAAAATGATGTAAACAGATGCACCAAATATGGAGGAGTGGATAGAGGTAATGTTAAATATTTATTTACAGAATGGAGAAGCTGACTTTCTTGAAGTTTAATAAATAATATTATGTCATAAAACTGGGTTGATTTTGAGTCTCCATTAAGAGGAGATGTTGTGAAGTAAAAAACGCTCTTGGTTCAGGCTACAAACTTGTTCTTTGTTCACATGTTTATTTAAGATATATTACACTTCAACAGGAGAAAATTAGCTGAAATGAGGAGATAAGGACTGGAGTGAGCTGGAAAAAGTGGTTTTCTTTTTCTATTTCATACTTTCTCTACTGTAACTTTACATGACATTTTAGCTTAGTACAGAATTATTATTATTAGTCATGTGGCGTAACTCAGATAAAGAATAATTTAAAAAAAACATCCTATCAACTAGTTTTATATTCTAGGTGGATTGATGATATAACATTTATCATTATTTTTTGGGTTACACCATTTGACATTTTCTGTCAAAAACAGCACAGAATTGTAATTGGACTTTTAAAAAACATAAACCAACATTTTCAGAGACCTGTCGAACGCTTCCTAACACTTTGTCATCTTGCCAAACATTTCTGTCTCTCACATCAAGCAGAACATGGTCGGCTATTCTCAGTTTCATCAAAGGCAAACAGGCAACGTGAAACAGCTCATTGACTTCCGGTCCCACCCAGTGAGACTTTTACCGATCACTGCCTCGACTGAAACATCTCAGAGATGGAGCAGCGGCCGCTCGGCAGCAGGAAGCCAGGCTTTTCCCTGACAAAACAAGACGCTGATTAAAACCCTGAGCACATTGTGCTCCGCGTGCAGCTCCTTGTGTGTGTTCATGCCGCTCCATGTGTGTGTGTGTGTTTCTGCTGCTTCATTCAGACCTTACAAAACGCTCCCAGTCGACCTTTAGCTGCATGAAAACAGCCCGATTCAAAGCATCCGCTGGCAAAGACGGAAAAAAAAAACTCACTGCAGCAAGGAACAATAAAAACCATCGTAACAGCCGGAGAAATTTGAGTTGTTGTAGTTAAATGAACAGCCAGAAAAAGATGAAAGCAAAACTCGCTGTGAATGACGGACAAAAGCTGCACAGCTGAGTCACTGTGGCTATAAAAGAAGATTTTATTTTTATAGTCCTTCACAATGCAAAAACTGAAAGTTCAACAGGTGAAATATATTTAATTAAACTGATGAAGGCCTTTAGTGACACGTACTGACCCACCTGGTGGTCATGTGACATCCTGCTGTGGTCATGTGACTGTGTGTGCCAGGTGTCAGAGGCTGACTAATTTAACAGCTGGATTTTTATTGGTTTATTAACATGTCCTATATTACATTTAACCCGTCTCATCCATAATTGTTAAATATAACAGCATAAATGGACATACATTCATACTTATATTATTTGTTTATACTTATATTTATAACAATGTCATTTATGTTACAATACTTTTGTTTTAGTCACTTTACTTATAAATACTTAAACTGTTGTAACAACTAAATTTCCCCAGTGTGGGAAGAATAAAGAATATGTAATATAAAACAAAGTTATAGATAGGGAAATACTGTGGTGACATATAGGTCACATCAGGCTTTAACCTTAACATAGTCATGTGACCATAGCAAATTTAAAGGTGGAAAAATAAACAGGCTTTTACTATAAATGTTGGTCCAGATTCTTATGGACGTTGGTGTAACTCAAGTCTGGAAAAACAAAGGCTGCTCAGTTTGTTTGAGAAAGGACTCTTTGGTCATCCCACCCCTCACACACACACACACACACACACACACACACACACACACACACACACACACACACACACACACACACACACGACCCCCAACAGAGCCCCTATTGTTCTGTGGCACGTTGTAGCCCAGAGAGCAGGGTGGCATCAGGAAGAAGACACACACACACACACACACACACACACACACACACACACACACACACACACAAAGAGATTAGGTCAGGATGGAGACTCACCCTGAGTAATCAAAGGTGTGTGAAACACCGTGAGGAGGTGAGCTGGAGGTTTAACAGCTGTTCTGTCGCCTTATCAGTTTTCCGCTAATAAACACGGTTTGTTTAATTCAAACGTGGATTGGCTGTTTGTTTGTTTTTTACCTGTGGGCGGAGCCAGGAGCCACAGGTATGTGAGCAGCAGGAGGTGAGGTAAGCTCCAGGTCAGCAGCTTGTGGTGTGCATAGGACATTTTCAAAGAACTGGAAAGAAGGAGAAATGAATATGTTAAAGAACATAGACAATATACAAGTAATTATATATTAGGGAATTGATGCTGTGTCACATCACTTATAGCACTGCTAAACACTCAGACACTACAAACCAACAGCAACACAGAGACAGTAGAATAAGTAATAAAATAAAATGACTAAACACCATTGTTTTGTAAAAATGCACCTAATATAAAGGCAGGTGAGTAGATTATTGCACATGGAATTATTATAAGAAATAAACAACTTGCACATGGTTACATATTATGTATATATAGTATATAAATATTTTCATTATAATAAGGATAAACTATGAATTAAGCTATTGAATAAAGTGGATATAGTAAAAATCTTAGATAATACATCAAGTTCCATGTTTAAAATGAAAAAAAAAAAATTTGAGTTAAGATAAGAAATAAAGGGCCCACTTCAAACTCTCTAACAGTGCATGGTGTACTGCGTAGGAATAATGATGGGATACACAGAAGTGCTGCTAAATTTAACAGCTCTGATATAAAATCTAATTTGAGTACTACTGATACAGAGCTGAGGGCTTAACTCCAACACACACACACACACACACACACACACACACACACACACACAACGAGCAGGTGTCACGTTTAGTGATCAGAACGCTAATATTTGGTAATTAGCTCTGCACACAGGGTGCAGCTCAGGCTAATTAGGTTTTATTGAACACTGCTATCAGGCAAAGGGAAGTTGGACGTGGTGGCGGTGACTTGCAGGACGGTCATGAGACCACCAGGTTACTAGAGGTCATCCTGGGCGGGACATGAAGGTTGGGGCCATGATTTCATGGAAATTAAATATAAACACACACACACACACACACACACACACACACACACACACTCTAGCCATGGTTACCTTTCTCCCAGGCCAAGGCGGCGTGGCGAGGTGAGGGGGAGGAGTTAGGTCGGAGGTGATGGGTGAAGACGGGCCAACATGGCCGCCGCTGGGGCCTTCACAGGCTCAGCTGCTCAGACATGACCCTGGAGAGGAAAACACATGTCAGGATGGACATGTGATTATGTAGGGATGAAACTAACGACTATTTAGAGATTAGATTAGTAGTTTGGTAAAATGTTAATCAGTGTTTGTCAAAGCTGCAGATTGAACCTTGCAACTTTGATAATTCTCACAGCTTTTTTATTTCGACAAAACACGACTGTCCGGATCAGAGCCGCAAAAATTTATTAGTTTTCAACTTTTACATTAATCACAAACTATTCTGATAATCGATTAATCAACTTCAGTCATTTTTTAAAATTCTAAAATGTCCAGATTCTCTGGTTCAGCTTCTGTTCTCTGATTATTTCCTGGTTTCTTTATTCTTCTATAATAGTAAACTGATGATCTTTGGGTTGTGGACAAAAAAAGACATTTTAGCTTCAATCTGCAGCTTTGAGAAATAATAATTGATTAATCGTTTCAATAATCAATAGATTCATCAGCTATATATTGCAGCGCTCGATGCAGTGTTACTGACATTCAGTGGATTCATTCAGTCGCCTTATTCTTATTTATATTCATAACAACTTCTGCTATGTTACTCAGCCAGAACATCAGGATGTTCAAGTATATTTCTTCCCCTGATAATTACTGACGGACAAGTTTCATGAAGAGCACGAACAACCCTGAACACACGAGCCTGATTATCAAAGTTCATGCAAATAGACTCAACCGCTTCAACTGCAGGTGACAGAAAGAGCTCAGTTGTACATAAATGATGTCAGAGAATGGATCGGATCACATCGTGAATTAATCATAGTATTTAGGAGGATGCACATGTCAGGAAAGATAAGAAACGTGAAGTGGTCGTTGCATAGAAAGAACATTTCCATCTATGGTATTCTGTTGTAAAGACATGAAGAAAAAGAAAAGCTGAATCAAACACGAGTTTGACTCGTTACGCAACAATTCTGCCGATATCCTGTTGAGAGAAACTTTGAGGAGGGACGACGTGACTCCAAACCACGCGAGCGCCGTCCTTTAAAACCATCACCAGAGGCAAGAAGCAAAAGTGGAGAAGACAGGAGAATATGACAGGTGTCAGATCCCAGTGTTTTCAGCCACAGGACACATCAACACAATAAGCGACGTGCACAATCTCGACTGTTCAAAGCGTCTTGTGTTGCCTCAGGTGTCTGGTCCTGAAACATCACCACTGACTCAAGTGGTTGTAGTGAGAGTGAAAATCAAACAGAAGCCTATTTATCTCCTTTGAAACCAATCTGCATTCATAGCAGTTTTATGTTGATGAATGCATCCTTCTATACTATTGTTAAAGTGAGCTTTTTTATGCAGAACTCACAAAACAGGGACAGTAAAGAAGCACAACATATAATCAGCAGTTTATGTGAAGCCGTGCAGACGTCACAGTGTTAAATGTCCCTTTTCTCCAGGAAGCGTGAAGAGCAAGTTTCTAATTTTAATGCTAATACATCACGCAAGATTAGACAGTGATTAATTCGCTTAATGAGCAGACTCCAAAAATGAAAAAGAAAAAGGGAGCGAGACTCAGACTGTTCTTTTACAGCGAAGCGACACATTAGTGAAGCCGGTTCCTGATTTGATGTGGAATGCATAGAGCGGGTCTGGAACGCCGCACTTCTTCCCTCCTTTTCTGAAACGTTCATGCAAGTTCTTCACAGTAAAGAAAAAAAGAGAGAGAGAGGGGGAGGAAAAAGGGGGCGTGAACGTTCAGGTCCTGGGACACTGTGTTCAAGACGTTTTCCTCCACAAACTCAACAGAAGACTGATATGGGGAAATTCACTATTAAATTACTACTTAAATCTACTAATAACTCTGTTAACTTATAAGTGATGTTATCCTGTGTGTTATACATATAAAAAGGTAGGTGACAACCCAACAATATTAAGATTATAAGTTCATGAAAGCAAATGAAATATATGAATATGTTAAAACTGCACAGTAAGAAAGACGATCTTTATACATGCAAACACACATGCAGTAATATGGTGGGTAAGTGCTTACTTTGGGTGTAAAATCTATTATTTGGAATGATGTTTTCCCACATAAATGGATGCACAGCGTGTACCTGTATGCTCTCGCTCCATATGTGAGTGTGTGCTCCTGCAGCTGCAGCCGCCGCCTCCTCTGCTGTGATCAACAGCTCAGTCACTCACAGATCCACAAACAGTCATTTACCCGCTGCCTGTTGCAGGAAAAAGTAATCCAGCAAAAAACAAAACAAAAAAAGAACACTTTTTTCTTCCTTGATAAGTGGATTTAGTTTTGTTCCCGGAGGCCGGAGGAGGCTGAGTGTGTGTGTTTGCGGCGCTCGGGTCCACCGGTCACCTGGGCTGATGACAGCTCAGTCATTACACACTTTTCAATGGCTGCTTTTCCCTGGAGAAGTTTCTGCAGAACAATGATGGCTCTGACCAGAAGATCCCTTACATCCAGGAGGACAAGTTCAATCTCTCTCTCTCTCTCTCTTTCTCTGCTGGTTTCCTCCTCCTCCTCCTCCCTCTCAGTTGCAGAAGTCAATAGCACATTTGTCAGCGGAGCGTTGGCTCCTCGTCAGATAGTTTGGAGGAGCTTTCTCTTTAATGACACCAAATCCCACGCAGAGTCTCTCCAGGCCGCTGAAGGCAGAGAAGAAGTTGATTTTATCCATCTGCCAAATTTCAATGTCCTTAAATACGAACAAAATATTATGATATCTGACATTATATAACTAAGAAAATCTAAAAGCATCACAACAAAGTCACAAGTTGTTGTATATGCAATTGCAATATATATATATGTGTATGCGTGTGTGTGTGTGTGTGCTGTTGCATAATATAACATAAGTGCTTTCTTAATACTATGTGTAATACTCAACTTCTTTTTACTTGTTCTTCCTATTTTTGATCTTGGTTATTTAAACAATAATAGGTTGTTTTTTTCTGTTATGTCACTTTTTCCTATATATATATATAAATTTTACTAATGGTTTTGTCTGTATTGATCTGTCTGCCTTTGCCTTGCTCCAAGCAAAATTTATCTATATTTCTATGAAAGGGCTATAACTATTTTTTAACATTAAATAATAATAATAATAATAATAATAAACTTTATTAGTTTGGCAGCTTTCATGCATAAATGCTTTACAACAGAAATAAAAAATATGCATTAAAAAGCATGTTAAGAAGTCAATCAAATCCAAATGCATGAGTAAATCCAGTGGAATAATTTATATATCTGGAGAGATTTTCATCCAAAATGGTGGTTCTCGAAGGTTGTGCGTGTTGCAGCCTGAAAACGACAGGATTTACCGTGGACATCGTGTATCAGAGGCCGGCGGCGGTGTTCCGTATCCCCGCAGAACACCGCACTGTCACTAAATCACACGCACGCACACGAGTGACGCTCGGTTCGGTAACGTGACCGGTCGGATCTGAATGATCCCGTTAAGGAACCCTGGAGCTGTCCCACCTGTGTAATCCACGATCACGCGCGTTTTTAAGGCACCTTGAGGCTAACAGCTGCTGGCATCTCTGTCCCCAACACACGCGCAGAAACACGCAGAAACACGCATTTATCCTGCGCGTCCTAAGCGGGCATCAGTCACGACACCGTTAAATAATAATAATAATAATATTAATGATGATGATGATAAGAAGGTGGACGGACGGACACGCGGTAAAACGCGGCTCGGTCTTACTCTGCGGGCTCGGCGGCTTCGTGCGTGTCGCGTCGTCGTCCTCGTCGGTGTTTGTTGTCCCCCCCCCCGTACAGTAAAATAGGTCAATATTCCTTCCGATCTTACAGCTGATGAGGCTGTGTGACTGTGACTGAGCCTTCGGTCGCCGTCAAGCGCGTCAAAACGAAGAAGAAACGACGGTATTTTCAAAATAAAATACCTAACGACGGAGCGGTTGGGAGTTTTTTAAGCGATAAAGCCACAAAAATAAATATTAATAACAGACACAAAAATGTACGACATAGTACGCTAAACGAGGTTACGAAATATATTACATTCGTACTTGTTTAAATTCTAGTTGTGCAAAAATAAAGCTAAAAACAGTTATTAACCTTAATCCGATTACTTCCGGCCTGCGCCACCTGCTGACAGCTAGTAGATATACACGCATAGACGCCGCTTCCGGGCTTGTGAGATGCGTCTCCGTCGCCGCCACCTTACTACGGGGGGGTTCGGACCAGTTTCTATAATATTGCCAGACTTTAGCGGTGCTTCTGTATTCTAAACAAGTAATAACATTTCACTAGTAAGACGTTTTTGAACTATAAAACACACCTAGTATAAATATATGGTTAGTATTTAAAAAAAACGAATCCGCATACAAATTGACAAACGTTATTTAATTGAATAAAACCCCGCATAAAACCCTCATAAAAATTACCCGCATAAAAATTACAAATTCAGCGAGTTGTGGTTATTTTATTTGCGGTTTAAAGCTCCTGCCTCCATAGATGTACATACATCGGAGGCGCGGCTTCACCCGACATAAGATGGCGGCCACGTTGACGCATCGTTTCAATAGACGGCAGCGCTAAAGGCGGCGTCTACGTACACATATCTATGCTAACAGCTGTCAAGGAGAACAGCACCACAGAAAAAAAAAACTATTTTTTTCTTTTATCGAGCGCAATTTTCTTGGCATACTTACGTTACGGACATAAACAAAATAAGGGGGAACAAATGTGTTAAAATATTTTTTCTTCTTTTCGTCACTTCTCCGACGTTCCAACGCGGAGCAAAATGGCGCCTTCGCCTTCCAACTATCCCCGCTGCCATTGGCTCACCGACGCGGTAGAAGCGCTTTCATTGGGTGTCACTTTTGACAGTTTACTTCCGGGGGGCGGAGGGTAGCGCTCACGAGTCGTTCTCGCGCGTTTACTGGAGCTGTCACCACCACAACGAGTAAGTTATTTTATAAAACGTTTTTCACCGTTCAAACGTCACGTGCAGATCTGTTGCTAGTGGTTACTAATAATAGCACGTGCGAACCTACAGGACAAACGTTGATTTCCGAACGTGGAGCCAAATGATGACACCATTTCTACATGTATTTCTCAAGTCCCCTTTGTAGTTTTTTTTTATAATTTCTCTCGATTACATTAGAAATCCTAATGGATGAATGCGCAGACGTTCCAACTGTGGTGAGGAGGCAGCTGCTCGGTGCTGATGAAGAGGAGCAGGGAGGAGGAGGAGGAGGAGGAGGAGGAGAACAACGTGAAGCAGCAGGTCTGACTGATGCCCAGAGGGACGTGTTGGAGAAATGTCTCCATGCCCTCAAACACGCGAAGAACGACAGCCACACATTGGCTGCACTTCTGTTGGTAAGAGTCAACTTTCTTTTCTGTGAATAAGGAACCAAAACTGCACATTAAATAGTGAAATAGTTAAATTCTGACACATGTTGGTTTCTCCATCTGGTCACAGAGCAACAGTTCAGTCATTTGAATGAGTGGAATTTACCTGAATAAGCTTTAAAAGGCCCCAGTACCACTGTTCCTAAAAAATGCATGCAGTATAGTGCATGTACACACATTTATTATTATTATAACTGTTTGCACTATGCCAAACCTAAAATAATAAATCATTTTATTTGCATAGTGCTTTTCTGTTTACCCAAAGCTGCTTTACATTCACATATTTATTAAAATAAAATGGAAGAAAAGAAGGAAAAAGTACAGTAAAACACATAGACGGTATTTCATTAAAAACATAACAATTGAAGTATAATGCATATTTAAGTCTGGATTTGTATTTATTTTAACTATATGTAGTTACTGCATGCTTTCAATATTAAAAAAAGATTGAAGGAACATTCTGAATGAGGCATTAACATTTAAGCAAATTGCTGATGTGTTTGTACTCACCTGTTCATGCAGATGCTTCACTTTCTATCTCTCAGGTTTTGGGATTGATCACAGCAGTTGCTCTTCACAGCTTAATATGAACATGTGAACCACTTCCCACTGGAGATTTAACACAGTCTTCCTGTAATTCAGGAAAATCCAGACAACTCCCTCTCAACAGTTTTCACTGTTCAATGCTCTGAGGACAATAGATTAAATCGAGCCCATCGGGTCGGAGGCATGAAAAACCCCATCTCATAATCTGGTCAGATGATAGTAAACTGCAAATAGATGAAGAAAATATAGATGAGATCAGGGCTGCATCTAACAACTATTTTAAAAGTTGATCTTGAGCTTATCGAAATAGTTGGTGATTTATGTGTAAACTACTTCAGCTCTAATTAATGAATCCTTTGTCCCATCGACAGATATTTCTCTTCTTAACTCTAATCTAATTGACTAATCATTGCAGCTCCACATACAAGTTCCCTTTCTAGTTTGTTTAAATAGTGAGTATTTTACTTAAGGTTGAGCTTCTTATTCTACCAATTAACAAATAATTGATTTCTTAATTAATTGCAGTTTTAATCTGTGATGATAAGATGAAGCTAAATCTAAGTGTGATGTTTTAGTTTTTTTCTTTCTCTCGGTCAGATCACCCGTTTGTGTCCCGCGAACCAACTGGACAAACCCACGTTGAGCCGGATCTTTGAGGCCGTGGGTCTGAACCTGCCGGCCCGCCTGCTGGCGACGGCGCTGAGGGGCAGCGCCGGCTCGGTTCAGCCCGTGGAGGAGCTGCTGTCGCTGGGCACGGCGCTGCTGTCGGCCCTGAGCACCGACCCGGACCTGGCGGCCCACCCCCAGCTCCTCGCCACGGTCCCGCTCCTCCTGGAGCTCCTGGCCCACGGCCCGGAGGGGAAACCTGCGGAGACCGGACCGGAACCGGGCTGCGAATCGGCCCCGGACACCGCAGAGGAAGCCCCGCCCCTCTCCAGGCTGGACGAGGCCCTGGCGGCCGACTGCTACCAGGTCCTGACAGCGGTGTGCGCTCTGCCGGGGGGTCCGGACCAGCTCCTGAGCCGGGGGGCGGTCCCGGCCCTGTGCCGGGCGGTGGACCAGAACCAGACCTTCAGCCGGACGCGGGGGCTGGTCCTGCTGGGCCGCCTCCTCTCGGGGAAAACCAAGGACCGGGCCTGGACCAGGCACCCCCACGAGCTCCTGGCCCTGCTGGTCCGGCTCTCGCAGGACTTCTGCCGGTCCACGGACCGGACCAAGCTGGACACCTGCTCCCAGCTGGTCCAGTTCCTGCCCCCCGCGGGGGCGGAGGCCGACCGGGACCAGCTCGGGGGGGTGGTGAGCTGCATGTGGGGCGAGCTGAGACCCATGATGCAGGCCAAGCTGACCCCCAGGCAGGTGGGCCGGGCCCTGGTCCTGGCCGCCTGCCTGCTGGACCTGTACGGCTGGGAGCCGGCCGGGCCCCCCAGGTTCTGCTGCCTGCTGGTGAACCGGGCCTGCGTGGAGGTCAGGATGGGTCTGGAGGAGCCGCCCGGGACCGACCTGAGCCCAGAGCTGCAGGACACCCTCACAGGTGCTGGTCCACCTCCACTCTGGGTTCTGGTTCTGGAAACAAGTCAATCTGATTCTGTTCTGTCAATGTGAAAAGTTCTGGTTGTTCATCCTGGAGCTTTGAGCAGATTTAATTTGAGTCGCTAAACTTTCTGTAATTGAGCAGAACTTCAACAATTAGTTGATTAATTGATTTGTTTCCAAATATTAATTTAATTGATAATGATAATTGATTTAAGTCAGATTTGAAAAGAAAACAAAACTTTCTGGTTCCTTTAGTCTTCTATAACAATTATAAAATAAAACTGGTGATCTTTTGGTGTTGGTTAGAGCTGCAACTAACTATTATTATTATTATTAACTCATTAACTTATTATTAACTCTCAGCTCTATTTCTAAGCACCTACACACTTCAATATTAACAGTAAAATATCAAGTTCATATTTCCATCTTCTTTGGAGTAGAACAGTATTATTTAGCAGTATAATTGCATTGATGCATTAATACTTAAACAGGAACTAAGATTATGTGATTGAATGTTTCCTGAACTATGATCCTGATTCTCACTGAAGGTTTGACGCCGTCTTCCTGTGATTCTGGAAAATCCAGACAACTCCCTTCAACAGTTTTCACTGTTCAATGCACTAAGGACAATAGATTCAACTGAGCCCATCGTTTGGAGGAAAAACATCTCATAATCTGGTCAGATAAAACTAAAACTGCACATGCATAAAAGAAAGGTGTAGCCCTGAAAACCTGGTACTAGATAGTTTAACTCTCTTTGTAAAGTTAAGAGAGACCTAATAAATGATTTTAAAATTGTTCTTATTTTGCTCAACAATTAAAATAATATAATTAAATTGAATCAATAATATGACTAGTTAGTTCATTGACCACAGGGTTTCCCAAAGCTGAAGAGTCAACCTAAAATAGCCTTTTTTACCCAAAGATCATCAGTTTACTATTATAGAAGAAAATAATCAGAGAACAGAAGCTGGAACCAGAGAATTTGGACATTTTTTAAAGCTGCTGCAGAGAAAACAAACACAAACTGTGTCTTCCAGATCACCAGTGAAACGTCGAGTTCACATTTCCTCCTCATCATTGTAATTAACAGCATTATAAAACAGTAAATCTCCATTAATACTTAATCTGACGCCATCATTAACCCGTTCTCAGGCTGTTACCGGATCATGGAGGCGGCCATGGAGCAGGCCTGCTGCCCCGGCCCCCCCCAGACCCCCGTCCCCCCTCAGCCCCCCACGCCGGGCCTCAGCCTGCAGCAGAGCCGCCAGGTCCTGGGGGTCCTGGAGGAGGCCTTCTCCGCCCTGATGTACCACCTGCAGCAGGTGAGGGGCTCCTGTTCCAGTTTTATTACTGCATGAAAAGCTGTGCATTACAGTGAATGTTTAACCTTTACCCCCCCGATTTGCTGCCGTCCCACTTCTCAAAGCACTTAATCCACAGATAAATGCATTTTATTTTCAGTGGCCTTTTAAAACTTCTATAATTCATTAATTTTACAATAAATGTTTTTATTTTGTAGAGCTGATGCCAATATTTTATCCAGAGGTCAGAACCAACCTTCAGGACTCCTGTGGAGTTGTGACATCACAAATACACCGTCACCACCCATTCACGAACATTTAAGTCAGCCAATGGGAGGAGAGGCTCATTAATATTAATAAGACACAAAACCACCTGTTTTTGTAAAGAGCTCCAGAAAAAAGCTTCACATACGAGATAAGTGGTTTTAAAGTCATAAATATGTCCTACAAGTGAAAAGTGTAATATTAGAATTTTTTGGGGCATTTTACTTTCTCTTATTAGGGATATTAGACTTAAAAAAATGAATATTAATCAAATATTGGACTTTATAATGTCATGGACTTTTATTTTGAAATTTTTTTTTGTTTCCAGCTCCAATTATATAAAACTCCCGCTTCGTATCTTTTATTTAATCACATACTTTGTGCTGTAAAACAAACTTCCTCAAGTCCTGTTCCCCTCTTCCTGTTCCTCTAAGGTGGATCCGAGTCGCTATGGCGACCCGTTCGTTTTCACCACATTCCGGGCCCTGTGCTCGTGGCTGGCCGAGGAGACGTCCTGCCTGAGAGAGGAAGTGACCCGGCTGCTGCCGTTCCTGATTGGCTACTCCCGCAGCCACATGGCGGGCGGCGGCCCCGAGCGCGGCCTGGCGGACTGGATGTCCAACATGTCCGTCACCGTGGAGACGGGAGGCTGGACGGGAAGAGAGGCTCTGAGGTAAAGATGGTGAAACCCATCAGGAATCAGATCCAGAAACGTGGGGGTTCTGGTTCTGGGATATGAGACAAAAAATTCTCTGGTTCCAGCTTCTGTTCTCTGATTATTTCCTGGTTTCTTTACTCTTCTATAATAGTAAACTGATGAATAATTAATATTTAAAATCTTTAGATTTTGAGCCACGGTTCAGACAAAATCTAACATTGGCTGACATATCTATGGAACTATTTTATGTCAAAATGATGAAATAATTGATGTAATAAATAAAGCCGTCGTTGTTTCCCAGCTCTACTAATATCTAATGATCTAAGCCCCGTCTCCTCTCTCTGTCAGGTACCTCCTGCCCGCTCTGTGCCACCTGTCAGCAGAGGACGGGCCCAGGAAGGTTCTGCTGGGCCTGGACACCCCGGCGCTGCTGGTGGACTTCCTGTCCCAGAGCTGGGCTTGTCTGAAGGGGCGAAGCGGGTCGGCTGGGGGGGGCCGGGACGCTGGCATGGAGACGGCGTGCTCGGCGCTGCTCAACTTCACCGTCACCGAAGCCGAGAGAGTCGGGTACGGAGCTGGTACTTTCACCCTCGGTTTGGCGTCAGTTCACTGCGAACTCCAACGTTTCATTCCCTCCTTCTTCGTTGTTTTCTAGGAAGGACCCGTGCTTCAGAACCTTGGAATCCCTCCTGAGTGAAGCACTTCCTGTTTTGGTGCATAAGCCCCGCCTCCTGGTCCTAGCAGCAAACTTCTGTACTTTAGGATTAATGATGAACCGCCTGAAATCTGCTCCGACAGGTGAGCGTGGTTTAGACGCAGGAACATCAGGACAGAGTGGGGATTCTATTCACTGCTGTTTGTCTGCCCCCTAGTGGCCACAGAAGCATTAACGCGGCTTCTCATTATTATATATAACTGTTAAAAGTTACACTAAAATACTGAAGTTTTTTGTTTAGTTTAGTTTATTTCTTTTACATCCAGTGATGTTTGGTTTACAACTATTACGTTAATTAATTTAAGTCATTTTTTAAGAAGAAAAATGTCCAAATTCTCTGGTTCCAGCTTCTGTTCTCTGATTATTTCCTGGTTTCTTTATTCTTCTATAATAGTAAACTGATGATCTTTGGGTTGTGGACAAAAAAAGACATTTTAGGTTCAATCTACAGCTTTAAGAAACACTGATTGACATTTTACACCATTTAATGAATGAAACAACTTATCAATGAATCATTTCAATAAGTGATAGATAATAAACTGTCTAAATAATTATAATAATTAATTCATTCATTATTTTTAATTATAATTTTGAGGTGTTTTTTATACTCCTACAACTAGAAGTGTGAACAGTTAGTCCATAAATTGATCAGATACCAACTATTATTATCATTATTTATTATATTATTACTACTATATGAATTACTAACATTTTGATAATCGATTTAGTTTTTTTATTCTTCTATGATCTTTGGGTTGTGGACTTTTAGACATTAGACATTTAAGGTTGAATCTTCAGCTTTGGGAAACATGAACATTTGACATCATCCAACAACTAATTGATAATAAAATAGACGTTAGGTCTGTTAATCATTATTTCGCAGCTTTAATTCCTACCTCTCCACCCGTCTGTGTTGCCTCCAGGCCCAGCTGAAGCCGGTCAGCGGCGGTTCTTCTCGGCGGCGCTCCGGCTCCTCCGCGGCGCCGTGGACCCCGGCTCCGGCCCGGCGGGTCGGGAGGAGAGCTGGGAGGAGGCGGCGGAGCTGTGGAGGCTGAGCCTGCAGGCGCTGGGCGGCTGCGTGGCGGCGCTGCCCTGGGTGGCGGCGCTGCTGCGGGAGGAGGGCTGGCTGGGGCACGCGCTGGTCCTGCTGAGCCGGGCCGGGCCGCTGCCCGACCAGAACACGCGGGACGCGCTGGAGGAGGCCCTGTGTGCCGCTGCCAGGCAGTGCCCGCTCTGCAGGAGGCAGATCTCTGACTCCATGACCACCGACCACACAGCCGCTCTGAGCTCCATGAAGAACCTGAAGAAGCTGCTGGAGGTGAAGTGAAACCGGACTGAAGAACAGAACCTCAACCCTTCTCATAAGAGTCCAATAAATAAAAATGACACGGATCGTATTTTTGTCCCGAGCTGTCGGATGCTGCCGGTCTGGTGAAGATCCATGATGATGTAAATCATGTTTCCTGTGTAACTCGCTCCCTGGTCATCTCCACTTGCATGAAAGAGACAGTAAATGTTTAAATGTAAATGCATTTAATAAAGAATTATTTTGTTAGAGAAGACTGAGGATTCTTGCTGATTTATTTTAGCTTTGATTTAACCTTTTTTTGTTTGACTTCACCCACCGGATGGGGACAGCTGCAGCTTCAGTGGTCCATCAGTAAAACAGCTTTTCGCTTCTCCTACTCGCCACTAGAGGGCGAACTGGGACTTGTGTAGAAGTTCTCACCTGACGCACCAACGACCCTCATCCACGTGTCTGAGTTGTTGCAGCTCAACCTGTAAATAAAAAAAAAAAAACAGATTCTGTTCCTCTTCTCTCCAATTCTAAGATAAATAAAGAGCTCGTTTTATCCCATTATAAAATATAAAAACTGAAGGATAATTTCTCTGATTAGTATTTTGAAAAAAACATTAGAATAAATTACCTTTTTGTTTTATAAACTTTGAAGCTATGTTATATTCTCGATTACTTCACACTGATATATTTTTTCTGTAAATTCTGTGAAAAGATAAGGATCAATAGCAATAGGTTTGGTTGTTCCCTGTGGATCTTCACCAGTGAAACATTCTGTGGCATCAAACTGACAATGAACAAAGTTTTCCAGCGACCCCCCACCTCGACTCCTGTCACCCCCCCCCTCGTTTTCACCCCCTCCAACACCCGTGTGTGTTCCGTGTGACTCATCCATTAAACTCCTGCTCCGTCTCCAAACTAACTCACTCCTCCTCCGCCGCTTGTCTCCTCTCCATCCGCCGAGCTGCAGCCTGACGGACCCGACCCACCGACCCCCCCGGCGGCCCACCATGCTCTGGAAGTCCCGAACCAAGACCGCTGAGCAGGTAAAGACAACAAAAAACAAAAAAAGCGACACCCCGCAGTGGTGTGTTTTTAACTGTCGCTTTCAGCAACTGTGCGTTTTTACGCAAAAAGGAGAATCTGAACTTTACTTATTTATTATGACCTGTTCAATTCGGCTTCTGGATAAAATCAAGACAAGTTTATAGTTAAAAAATCACAGGAGGGATGTGGATGTCCGCGCGTAAAACCGATAAAAAATCAAAGATTATTATTTTCTGAAAATGTTTTTATTATTTTTGACTTGTTAAAATGTTTTTTTAGTTCCACTCGGTGCGTAAAACCTACAATAACCAAGTGCCAGTTTTTTAAAGACAAAGCAGGACATGTAAAAGTACAGCGTGTGCGTGTGTGCGCGCGCGCGCGTCCACGCGGCCGGTAATTGAATGAATATATCTCTTTAAGGGAAGTGGACCCTGTCGACCCCTCCCCTCCTGCTGCCGGGTGCGCGCAAAACCTATAAGTAGTGCGCTCATGGAGAGGCTGCAGGACTCGCTGTGTGTTTGTGATCTGGCAGCAGATGTGAGGTTTTTTTCCGCGTTTGTGCGTAAAGACGCTCCGAGAAACGTCCACATATAAGGAGGGGAAAAAGTGAACAAACACGTCCACTTGCATGGAGCGGTGAAACTGCCTGGATTATACCTCGGAGCATTTTTGGTGACATCTTCAGTGACTGGAAGCATCCGAGTCCTGGTTGAATTTAAAATTCGGGGCGTCCTGTGGTCCAGATGTTAATCCACACATATTCGGCCATGGTGAGTTTGTTCATCTGTGTGTGGATCTTTTTATTTATTTATTTTGTCATTTAATAATTCCACCATCCTTTATATAAGTTAATCATAAGTAGTTAATTCTCTTTGATTTGACCTTATTACACTAAACCTGTAAAAAAAATCTGCATCCAATCACTTAAAATAATCTTATATCGAACAAATTCTATTAGTTCGAATGTTTTATAAAGAAAAAAAAATCTGTTTTAAAGCCATAAAACTGCCATCATGACATCATAATTATTTTCACTTGTCTTACATTTATTTTTTGATTTAAATCTGGCCACTTTACATGTGTCTGCTTCCAGTCCACATGCTGAGTGACATGTCTGTGACTCGGCGCTGCGCATCTGTCTGCGGAGCCGCTCTTTGTCTGCGCAAGTGTCCACTTACTGCAGCACCAAAAACACTGTGAGAGGAGTACAGGATGCTCCTCTTCCTGCAGGTGTCTCATTACGTTTCATGGCTTTAAACGTGAAGGCTGTTGGAATAAAATGAGCTGAGGGATGATAAACGCGTTTGGACCTGGCAGCGGATCCTGTGATAATGGACAATGTTCCAGCATTGATCTGAGTGACCCAGCTTTAAAGAATCCAATTTTTACCAGAGTGTGTCTGTGTGTGTGTGTGTGTGTGTGTGTGTGATCAGACATGTAGGCTAGTGGACTACATGATTTCACACACACACACACACACACGCTGACTTCTCTGATCCATTAAAAAGGAAAAAACTTCCAACTCCACATAATAA